>VZTY01009311.1:23330-104877 GCA_013400935.1 Turnix velox | reverse complement strand
GATTGTATGATTTCTTCTCAACAAACTAACCCTCCAGGAAGAGGTACAGGTTGTTGGTTTCAGCCACTACAGTAGTTCTTGATCTCAAGGTATGCTGTATGTTAGTAATGACCTAGCTGCCCTCCAATACGACTTGTCACCACAAAGATTTGCATAACAAACGTTCTGGCACTGCCACATTGATTTCACAAACTCGGAGAGGAATCACAGAAATCAACACTTGTTTGTCCAATGCTGTTTATAAAGTCCATTTGATGGGATTGCAATTAAGTGCCCGTACTACTTTTGTTTCAACAGAAACAATTTATTTAAGAATTGAACTGTGAAGCTGTTATGTGTAATGGAGATAATGGGGAGAACAGCTCTTTAGTGCTTCAAAGAAGTTATTAAAGAAGATACAGGGCTTGCATATGTGCCAAGATATCTGCACGTGAAGGAGAGACAGGGGACAGATGGATGTGGGATGGGACTAAAATAATCCTGCAGATATGATGACCTTAAGGCAGACAGCTTATAAGAGAGCATTGTATGTTATTTAGCAAATAGGAATATTTCAGTGTGCACAGTGTCATGTGATGGAGCTGGTATGCATTAGGTGTTTTCCAGGCATTTGAATTCTCTGTTTTGACAAGATCACATAGGTGTTACTGTGAAAAGGAAATTAGCTGTATACTTCAGTAAATAGTAGGGGTTTTTCTGAAAATGCAGTTTTGTGGAGGAAGCAAATAAATGACTAATCATTTTTCTTCTATTCCTAGTCAGAGCAGGAGTGACAATTCAACAAGTAATATTTTTCCACAGTGTTAGATTCCAATCAGGATATTTCCTTAAGACACAATCACTGCTCTGAGCGGAAGATACCCTTTGTTATTTAGCTATTCTGCTCCTTTAAAGAGTTTGTAGAAGGCAGGTGTTAGAGTGAAATGACCACGGACTTACTCTACCTCACTTTCATGTAAGGAAAGCAGGGAGATAGTTTCTGTAGGAAGCTTTAGCTGCTCTCCATTCCTGTCTGAATAACAGCACCTAAATTTTTATATTCTTGATAGTATCAAGCTGTCCTTCATCAAATTTTGCAAGTTGTGCTGGTTTTTGTCAGTGTCATGGAACACTCAAATCTGTATCTAATCCTGGGTTATGGTGGTCAGAGCACAAGACTTTTTCTAGCCTTAGATCTTGTCTCTTGCTTCAAGAGTAGCATAGCTACCAATCTAATGTTATGTTCTTAACCAGAGTGATGAAGCACTTAAGCGACATTGGTATGGAATTGTACTCATCTTGAAAAGTCGTATCACAAGCTACTGTTCTTATTGTCATGTTTGAGTAAATAATGGAAACCTGACGTGCCTGAGAAGTTTTGGGATTGAAGTTAGGGAGGACTGAGTCAAGTATGTGGTCGTGTTTTCCAGTTAAAATTTTTATCATAATCTGCCATGAATCCTTGTCAGTTTTTGTAGAATCACAATTTTGGTCAGAAGCGACCTTCTAAGGTCATCTAGTCCAACACCCCCTGCAATAAGCAGGAACATCTTCAAGGAGATCAGGGTGCTCAGATACTTCAGAGAAACTGATTAAAAATGTTGATGTCTTCAGGGCTAATTTTTGATAGTAATGATTTAGTGATTAACATAGCCCAAATTCTGTTCTGTAGTTAGATAACTAGATATAAAGCCCTTTCCCATATATAGGTAAGCAGCCTCTGAGTCACTAAGAGGCTTTATGTACTCTTGCCACTGCTAAAATGGAGGGCTGTCCCTTCAGAAGTCAAAAAAACCCAAAATAATTCTGTTAATCTAAGAAACTCTTCCTTCTTTTTCAAAGGAATGAAGTACAAGTGACTGTTCTCAGCCTGTGGGGGGAAATGGTAGCATTTGGACAAAAGAAAACTTTAATCTTTATTAATTCAAGCAAAATATGAGTCAAAGAAATAGATCGGAGTTGAAGAGGAATGTATTCCTTTTTTCTTCTGAAATCAAGCATTCCACAAGAGGCTGGCCTAGGAGAAGAAATAGAGCTAGTGATGCAGACAGCAAGAATGGCATGCTTTTATTTTAAGCAATGTAGGATTTTTGTGGAAATGGTTTATCTAGAGACAATTTTCAAGTCAGGCCTTCAATTTATAATCCTCATTTGTCTAATGGCTTCTTGTGATATTTTTGTTACAGGTCAGAAATTTGGTCAAAACCGGCCGACCCCATTTCAGGCAAGCTACGTTATTCTGGAGGGTCCTCCAGCAGACAGATGTCCTTAAAAAGCCCACTGGAAGAAGAACAAGTGTCCAGGACCACGATGATGGCAAATGAAGAAGCTATGCAGAAGATCAGTGCTCTAGAAAATGAACTAGCCACACTAAGAGCACAAATAGCCAAAATAGTAATCTTGCAGGAGCAACAGAACATGACAGCAGGTACTGAATTTCTGTACTCTTAGCAAAAATGAATTTTATAATTAATAATGTGCTAATTGCACAGCAAACAAAGACTTCTCTGTATCATTTTGGTTAGCTAAGTAGACAGACTAATCATGGGATCCAGAACAGGTCTTGAAGATAAGAGACTTGCCAGATTTTCTGTGTTTTCTAGTACTCTAAAAGGCTTCATATTTATGTGAAAGTCTGCCAGAATTCTGAATCTGTGGGTGATTAAAGAAGTATTAAACAGCATATGGAGCAGAGCTCATGGTAAACATGAAGGCTTAACCCAAACTAAAAGAATCTTAAGTGTTAGTAATTAAGTCTTCCCATCCACTAATGAAATAGGCTCTCTGATACTGTAAAGTAATCATAGAAGATGCTAATTACACTTCTGGAATATGTAATATACATCTCAAGTTTATTAAATGAGCAATAGTTAAGGAGATTGTTTACTGGGATCAAACACGTTCATAGAATCACAGAGTGTGTTGAGTTGAAAGCGAACTTTCAAAGGTCATCTAGTCAAACCCCATGCAGCAAGCAGGGACATCCTGCCTTAAATCAGGTTGCTCAAAGATTCATCAAGCCTGGCCTTGAATGTCTCCAGGCATGAGGCCTCCATCTTCTTTCTGGGTAACCTGTACCAGTGCCTGGCCACCCTTACGGTGAAAAACTTCTTCCTGATGTTACATTCTCCAGATGTAACCGAAAGTGGTGCCCTCTTCCTGGTAGTAAACAGAGTGTTTTGCTGAGTTTCTATCTCCTCTTTCCCTCACCATGACTGCCTTCTAGTTCTAGGTCCGCTTCCTATCTCCAAAAGATTAGTGGGAGGTGGTCCTTGTCAACTGCAGCTGATGCCATTTAGTTTTCACTCTTTCCTGAGATCACTTAACAAGTACAGTTTTGCCTTCGTTTATGTATAACATCATATTTTGATTCCTTGGGTGCTCTTTAGTTTCTGTCTTTATTTTCTTAAGCAGTTATGCTATTTTTCCTTAACCATTTATATAGAGACCTGTGAGCTAGTCTTAAGACTCACATGGTTCCATTATTGAATTGTAGTTGTGGGGGACCGTGTGAAATACTTTTTAATTGCTTTTCCTTTATTTATTAGGAAAATTAAACGTTGCTTTGAGTTTTATCATCTTTACTTCCCTCTTCTGGTAGAATATAGTAATGACACTGTGTGAATGCCAATATGTACAGACTGTGTTACCTACATACAAATCTTTATACACTTTATACTCCAACCCTCAAAACTCTGATTTGGCATGGTTTTACCTTTTTTTTTTGGGCTTCTTTTTTAAAGGTGCATTTGAGCAAAGGTTTCTTAGTTTATTCATCAAATTGTAACTGCTAATACATTCAAAACATAATTTTTTACCTATAGAAGAGCACAGGGAACTGTATTTTTTAAATCAAATTTATCATGAAATCTTGAACAGACAAGTGATCTATCACCCATCTTTTAAAATATTAGATATCATCTGTCAGATAGATACATCATCCATCTTTTCAGACAGATGATTAGCTGCCCTATAAATCTTTAACCTCAGAGAACTGAAATAAGCTTCACTTTCACTCCTTGAGCTCTAAAATTTACATTTCACAATCAAGTACAGTTACATATGTGCTAAACAGGTGATGCTGCTGGCATGGCAGATGGTTTGTGTGTGACTTCTAGCTCAATTCCTATCTTCTGGAAGTGAAACACTGGAATGAGAAGGAGAAGAATAGAACTAAAAGGTGTCATGACATCCACCCCAGTGCAGTATAAACAGGAATGCACCTAGAATTTGAACTGGAGATTCTCAAAGAGAGAGAATATTCTGTGAAGGATTTTTATGTGGCTTCTCAGTTGAGTCTACTTTGGGGGTTTAGCAATGAAACAGTTAAATGATAATCTAAAGCTGGCTGGGGGCACTCAAAGCTATTACAGATACCTTATTATCTGAGCAGTAGTGAGAGATACAGGAGAGTTACGAGTAAACTGACATGTAATTTTTTATTTATAGTTGGGTCAAGTCCTCTTCCTTCAGCTGCTGTCCCTGTTGCACCTCCACCACCACCGCCGCCACCACCACCTCCTCCTCCTCCACCACTCCCTCCCCCGGCTCTGCAAAGGAATACGTCTGCAATTGAGCTCATTAAAGAAAGGAAAAATAAAAGAACAAACTTGGGGCAGAATGTGACAGAAAACGGGCCAAAGAAGTCTGAAATACCAAACATGCTAGAAATCCTCAAAGACATGAACAGCGTGAAACTACGCTCAGTGAAAAGGTACTAAACAGAAATAAATATCAGTTTAATTAATATTTGCATTGATTGTTACGACTCGGAACAATTTCAGGGTGAGACATCTGACAAACAGGATGCAAAAGCATTCTCAGCTTCTGAAGCTTTTGGGGCTAGGTTAATGCTTCTCGCTTGCCTTTCTAGGTCATTGGAAGGTACAAAATGTAAAGCAGCCGACCCTACAGATCCCGCAGCACTAATCGCAGAGGCGCTCAAAAAGAAATTTGCATATCGATACCGAAGTGACAGCCAAAGCGACACAGAAAAAGTCATCCCAAAGCCTGAAACAAAGACAAAGACTGAAGTAGTGCTGGTGAGTACTGCAGTTCTGAACGCATCCTCAGATAAAATTATAGTTGTCAGAAAGCCACTTTGTCGATGTCTTTCTGCCAACATACTCAAACACCTATGAGTTAGCATCCCTGTTCACAAAACCCTATGGCGTACTGCTGGTATGCCAGGTTTTTAGTATCAGATCTTAAAATTATGGACGGATATTTGGAAAAATTTCCTCACTGGAAGGCTTATCAAACACTGGAAAGGGTTGCCTAGGGAAGTGTTATTTAAAAGAAAGATAGATGTGGTGCTGAGAGGCATGTTAGGTTGGTGGTTGGACTTAATGGTCCCTTCTGACTAGTAAAGTGTTATTTTTCTCTTTGTGCATTTCAAGAAATGCACTTAAAACTCCAAAAGTTGTCTGTCCTCTGAGTTAAGTTGGAGATCTCCCTGGAGACATTCAAGGCCAGGCTTCATGTGGCTCTGAGCAATCTGATCTAGTGCAAGATGTCCCTGTTTGCTGCCAGGGGGTTTGACTAGATGACCTTTGAAAGTTCTCTTCGAACTCAAAACATTCTGTGATTGTGTGAAGTTTCCCAGGAAAGCAAGGTTCTAAAGCCATAAATCTCAGGATTTCTCAGTACTTGTGGCTGTTTGTGTTGACTGACTTGCCTTCTGCTTTTGGCTTTTAAGGTATATTCCTTTAATCTTCAGTCTCTTCTTCATAACACTAAATAGCTCAGCATTCCCCAAGAATCAATTACTTTTTTCTCCCAGCATTTTTGGGTCTTTAAGGACATATTTTGATGGCACTGTTTTACTCTCATACATTCTCATATGGCATCTTGTGTGCTATGGTTTTTTAAATCTGTACTAAAGTGCAGCATTGAGTAAGAGCAGAAATACTGTTAAACTCCTGCTAAAGTAATTAGTTGTGAACTTGTAGAGGTGACAGTGGCAGTGAACTCCAGTCTAAACTGCTTATTTGAGCCATTTCCATGATTGCTGACAAAAGTTTCCCTTTACTTTTGGGTCTTTTACAAAGTGAGTGACATCCACATGCAAAGCAGCAGTAGAAGCAGGAAATTATATCTGTCCATGTTTTGTTTTTACTTAAAACTGGGAAAATAGTTCAGCTCATCTTCTGGTGAAAGCAATCTCAATGTGTTTATGGTTCCCTCCACAGTTTGGGCCGCACATGCTGAAGTCTACAGGAAAAATGAAGACTTTAATTGAAAAATCTTAATGGATTAAGATGATTACAGGAAAGACTGTTCAGCTATTTTGTCTGAAATCTTCCATGCTGCAAATAGCATTCAGTGCTGAGTGGTCTATTACAACATGGGGAATAAAAAACCTCCTGGGAAACACGGAATTGAGGCACTAAACCTGTTTGTATGGGATTTATCAAGGGAAAAAATTCTACCATTATACTCAGGTATTAATTTTGTATTCAAACCTGGCTTTCTACTCAGACTTCTGGGGTGTTTTTAGTTTACTAATGCTAAGTTATATATACACAACATCCTTTGCATATAACTGACAGCCTTAAAAACATGTACATGTTAATAATGATAGTGATGATACAGCCTTAAGTTAATACCAGTTACTTGAGCTCTACCTGTAACTTGCACTACTATGTTTAGTTTGATACTGAGTTTTTCATGTCAGAGTCTTTGTTTTAAACTTAATTTTAGCAAACTTTTAGCCTTAGAAAACCTGAATGCATTCCATTTCCTACTGAAAGAAAATTAAGATTTCAGTTTGCTGCAGAGGGCACCTGCTGTGGAACATTTTTAGTAGCAGCACATTTTAGTGCTGGGTTGGTTTGTTTCAAATGGACCTTGCAAGAGTAAGAAAACCTACTTCTGTCATCCCCCAGCCAATGGTGAGTGTGTGATGAGTGAATAAATTAGGCTGTGGAGCTTCTGTGAATAGCAGTCCAATGACTTTGAGACAACTAGTGGATAACAGCAGAGTGAAATAACATCAGGGTTAGTTAGTGCAGAAGTGGTGTAAACAAGGAAAAAAAAAAAAGATAAAAGGTACAGAGCACTTGGGTGCAAGTTGCCAAAAGCCTTTTGCTCACCTTGGCCATGCTAAGAGATGCGCATGGCTACCATTTTATCCCCAGCTGCTGTTGTGGGTTTCTGGCAAGTGGGGGCCTGCACCAGTCCTCCTGGTCCCATTTGTGGGGAAGGGGTGGTAGAAGCTGCTGCGCAGAGAATGTGTAGACCAGTGAGAGCCTTCCCAGAGCAGCTTTTTGCAGCCAGATGCAAAGACAGAGGTCTTTAAGTGACGACCTGAGCTCACGTCCCCGGACACAGACATAGAAAAGGCTCAGGCTAAAGTTAAAACTGAGGTTGAAAAAAAAGCTGTTTAAGAACCAGAGAGCTGTAACTTGGCTGTGCCCCCTCCCTGAAGCTGAGCTTTTCTGTGGCTGCAGCTGAGCACAGGAAAAGCCAAGCCTGGGCACTTCAGCAATTATTCTGGCTGCTGGAACAGGCATCAGCACCTCCTGGAGCTCCTGTTTTCTAGGAAAACAGCAGCACTTCTTAAACGAAGGCAGAAGCTGAATGGCTCTGTCTGGGTTACTAAAGATGACTTGAGCTTTGCTGCTTATTATTAGAATGTGGATTTTACAATCAAGGACGATGTTTTCTGGTGTGAAACTTGAAATGCTATTAATATGTAGACAGTGTAACTTCCTTCCAGAATGCTCTGCCATCAGTCTCACTGATAGGACATCACATCTTTGTGTTCTTTTAAAAGCCTTTAAAACACGTTTCTGAGAGCTAATTTTGATTCTAGGTTTTGTATTTAATGCTCTATTGACACTATATAAAATTAAAAGCAGTTAAAATAAGTACTGCGTATGTGATTTGTGGTACTCTACAAGCGCTAGCAGCCACAATAAAGTACAGTTTACATTCTCTGGGGAGATCTCATTGCAGCCTACTAGTGCCTGCACCCAGCTGGGGAGAGATTGTCAGAGCATGTCAGAGGAGGAGGGGCAATGGTTTTAAACTAGAGCAGGGAAGGCTTAGGTGAAACATTAGGGAGAAGTTCTTCACCCTGAGGGGGGTGAGACACTGGAACAAGTTGCCCAGAGAGGTGGTGGAGATATTCAAGGCCAGGCTTGATGGGGCTCTGAGCAACCTGATGTAGTACACGATGTCCCTCCTCACTGCAGAGGGGGTTGGAGTGGTGACCTTTGAAGGTCCCTTCCAACTCAATACATTCTATGATTTTGTTACAGTAACTGTGACTCAGCGTAGTGACAACTCACGCGCATCTCCATCAGGAGAGGACCCCTTAATGCTGTTGTGCAGCAGGAATAACAGCAGTAGTCCTGGACAAGCACAACACCACTAATTCAATTACATTCAGGTAAAAAAAACCAAAAATCATCATCAGGAACCACAGCTTACCACAGACTAAGCAGGTAGTCTGCTCCATCCCATGGTAAATCACAAAGCTGTCATCAAAACCGCACAAGAGCACTCCATTTGAGCTCCACACCATGAAAATGCTGCTGCCCACAGGGAAACATCTCCCACAGAGTGTCCTAACTAAGGTCTGTTTGTATCCTTCTTCCTGTGCTAGAAAATAGCACACGCAGCCTGTGGGAAGTGGAGCTGTGGATTCAAACCCTTGACAGTGGGCTCTGGCTAAATCCCCTAACCCAGCTCTGCCCTCCCTTCAGCTGACTGGCCCTTCCTGGCTGCAGAGCACTAATTAGGCCCTGGCAGATGAAGCTCGGCTCTCGGGTGAAACATTGAAGCTGCAGGAGCACCAAAGCTCTGTGCAGACTGTGTAGAAGGCATTTCCAGGCAGCATGTTCAAGAAAAATTGGGTCAGAGTCTTCCCTGTACATGAATCGACAGCAGCAGAACCAGCCTTTCAAGGAAAGGACAAGCCCCTTTCCAGGAACGATGGCTCAGATCAGAACCCGTCCTCTTTTACTCCAGCAGCCCAACAAGCTGTACCAGTTCCTGCCAGGGCAGACAACACCAAGATTGCACAATGTTAAAACAGCACAGGTTGGCTACACATTCTACAGAAACAACACTTTGTAAAGTCATTCATTTTAAATTTTCATTGAACTGACATTAAAATGTTCTTATAAAGACCCCATAACAAGTATCAAAATTGATGTTACTGTTGAGGCCCCATTTTTTAACTCCATCAGCAACAGAAACCATCAGATATTTATTGCAGTGGTTCTGGTAACAGCTGCAGGCTCAGAATATGCATCACTCAGAAAGGTCAAAGAGGAATCGATGCTTTTTCACTCTTAACTCTTCAAATCCCCACAGGATTTGTGGGAAGCTGAGCTGCAGCCAGTAACTCATACACAACCCTTACCTCTTTGGCCACTGGCAAGCAGCACCCCTCTCCAAGGTTATTTTCCTGTTAAAATGAGGTTTTTCTGTTTAAAGCCAAACCCATTATCCCCTGTGCTCCATCTCTGCTGTGGTCAGCCAGCAGCAGGAACTTGCACTGACAGTGAAGGAAGGAAGCTGACGCAGGCTCAAAACCATGGTTTCATTATAAATTTATTTTTTTTAAACATGGCCACCTTTGAGATTAATGATACTACTTTCAAGGAACACGGAGGAATAATAAACAACTTAATTTTAGAAAGGGAACAATCAGGTAAGTGGGGTTTCATTCTTCAAACTGTAAAAAAAAAAAGAAAAGCTGAGCTCTAAGAGGCAATAAATTTTGGCATATGAGGACACTCATTTTTCAGATCAGATCCAAAAGTTGGCTGAGTTTTACAATGGAAGCTGACTGGGACCTCGACTGTCTTTCCACAACGCTGGACTGGGTTGTAACTTCAATGTACAGGAGCATAACGTGAAAAGATTTGTTGGTTTTTTATTAATCAAAAGTTAACAGCAACAGGCACATATTAAAATGAATATGGCAAAGCCTCTACAAATGGCTTTACGCTGAAGCTCTCTCCCAAAAAAATGGCTGTTGCAGCAAACTGTAAACAGAATTAATAAACAGTCTTTTACAATAACAGGGAAATACAAATGAACTAAAATAAAGCACCAGTTTCTCAAACTAGATTACAGTTGTGCTTACTGTACTTAAAACAATGTAAAAGAAATTACAAAAATGGAATGTTTTAAGTTTAAAATTAGTCCTTTTAATTTTGTCCAGAAATCCCAACATTTTCTCCTTTTCCCATCAAAACCCCATTGGTGGGTAATGTTTCAGTAGAGGGAGGAAATACGTAAACAATGCACTTTTTTTTGTACTATTATTATTATTTTTCAAATCAAAAACAAATTTGGTCACTTAGCTTTGTGCATAGTTTAAGGCATCTGTAGCAATTTGTTACAGTTTCCTCCCCAGTGTGGCTGTTCATGAAATTGTCACAATCTAATAGAATAAATAATAATAAAAAAAAAAAGGAAAAATAAACCCAAACCAATAATGTTGCCGTTCAAACCCTTCCCAGTGCCCTCCCAGCCCTCCCCCTTCCCAGACATACTCACTCATCCACACGGACACACACGCTGCAGCGAAAAGGGGCATTTGTACCCTTGGTTCTGAAGGACACACTTCCCATCCCACTTTTATTTCAGATTGNTAAAAAAACCCAAAAACAAACCCACGGCATTCCCATATAGCACTGGAGTAAAGCTTGGCTGTGCTCTATGATGAATGCTCAGTTCCCAGTGCATGAACAAAAGTATGGCAAATGGGAGGCTTTTCTGGCATCCAAAGAAACGAAGAGCTGCAGTCTCAGATTTGATCTTTTAAAAAAAAAAATTAAAAATTAAAACAAAACAAAATAAACCAACAAACAAACCAAAAAAAAACCAACCCCAAGTTAGTGGTTCCTTCACAGCCATGCGCAAAGGTTAAGTCTAGAACCGAGAGTTTCAGAGTACATTTGTAAACATCAAGTCTGGCCAGAGGCAGCAGAGGATGGGCACTTCACATTTCCGTATTAAAACAGGGACTGAGTGGAAGGGAGGCTTTTGAACACATGGACACAAGTCTCGCTCAGTTCCAAGGAAGTGGAAGAAATCCACGTCAAGTCTTAGATTTGAAGACCATATTCCAAATTTCATCAAAAAAAACAAAACCCAAAACCAACCCCAAAGCTGTGTGGCACAATGAAGTTCTGGTGCTGTTCCCCCAAGGCTCAGTCATTTGCTGTGCTTTGCATATTCAAAGGTTCCCAACGAAAACCAACTGAGGCATGTGCATATTGCTCTGTGTTCAGGTCTTGCAGTTTAAAAAACAGCAATGAAAAAAAAAAAAAGAAGGGGAAAGAAAACTGGTTCAAATGGTTCTGTGTCAAAGGAAAACTTGGAAATAAATAATGCTGGCATCTTTTTACCAAAAGCTTGGGTTGGCGAGTTATTCTCCTTTATTCCAACCGTGCGGATACCAAGAGAAGAGGCAGTTTTGTCATGAAGATTGAGGTCAGGACAGTCGCGGTTCCTGAGGTAATATGTCTGAGTCCATCTCCTCGAAAGCTGGATCGACGTCGTCTCCGCTGCTGGACTGTTCCCTCTGCATCCCCTTCCAGCTGGCCTTGTTCAGGCCCAGGTGTCCCAGCATTGTCTGCGACAGCCGGGTGTTTGAGAACCGGGCCCACTCCCCAAACAGTGGTTCCACTAAGTAGGTCATAAAACCTTCAAAAACAAGTAAAAAAGGAAAACAAACATATTCAAGTGAAAAAAGAAAAAACACACCAGGAAAACATACTCAAACTAAATATTTAAAATAAAACTTAGCAGCAAAAAATACGAGTGCATCTGACTATTCTCCAACATGCATTTAAAGATTAATTATAGAATGCATTGAGTTGGAAAAGACCTTCAAAGGTTATCTTGTCCAACCCCCTGCAGGGAGCTGGGACATCCTGCACTAGATCAGGTTGCTCAGAGCCTCATCAAGACTGGGGCCTCAACCACTCCTCTGGGCAAGGGGTTCATGCCTCACCACCCTCATGGTGAAAAACTTATTCCTCATGTCTAATCTAAACTTGCCCTGCTCCAGTTTAAAACCACTGCCCCTCATACTACTGCTCCATGCCCTGAGAAACAGTCTCTCCCCAGATTTCCTATTATGCCCCCTTCAGGTACTGGGAGACCACTATGACTTCTCCATAGAGCCTTCTCTTCTCTAGGCTGGACAGTCCCAACTCTGTCCTTGTAGGAGGTGCTCTAGCCTCCTGATCATCCTCATGGCCGTCCTCTGAACTCTCTCCAATAGAGAAATTCCTAAAACACCAGCATACAAACGCTTATATACATGTTTGTGGGTATGACTGTGCGTTCTTAAATAAGAATAAGATAAGAATCTTATTTCCAAGAACCAAAAATATAATGGTAAGATGACCAAAACTGAACCCATCAATTACAGAAATGTATTATTTTCTAACAATCCAAATTTAAACAGTGCAGCTGATTGAACAGATTAGGTTTTGCCTCTGATCTAAAGCACTATTTTATGCTGTGAATAAATAAATTCATTATTTATTTTTAACTGTGTATTCAATCTACATAAGCATCTTGGTTAAAAATAACTTCTGAAAGTCATTTTACTATTTTAAATCTGACTCAAGTTAGAAATAAAATAATAATATAATGGCTCTCAAATCTCTGCCCACTACCCTTCTAGAGGTTGCATTGTTAGCATTGTTAGCAATGCTAACAACATTCCAGAAAGGTGAACTTGGAGAGTTGGAACCCCTGTAGTTGGAACCTGACACTCACAGACAGTGAGGGACAAATGTTATGTGACAAATTAAAAATCACCCAACAGCTCCCTTTGTAAGGAAAAGCCACCATGCACTGACACAGAGCAGGTCAAACCTCTGGGACATCTATCTAAACGGTACTTTTTTCTTTTTTTCATCCTGAAATAGATCTAGTGAAACAAAGTGATCTGCAGTTACCAATCTGGATGTTGGCAATGGTTTCTGTCTGTCGGTCACAAAGTGGACTCACACCCAAGTGATATTTTTTTTCAATGTCTCCTAAAGAAACAGAAAGTAGATCATGAGCATTAACTCCACCAAGTGCAGAAGCAAATGGAGCCATCAGGCACTAAGGGAGGCAAGTCCTGCAGTTTGCTTCATAAGGTGCATGGTACCTTACAGCTGGTTGAACACCCTTTAGTTTCCTCAACAATCTTCCCCAAAAAAACCCCAAGCAGGTCTGTCAGTGAGAGTAACCACACTTTGTATTTTTCATCAAGCAATAATTAAGGAAATCGATCAAATCACAGGTTTCCTAATGGATTAGCACATTAGGCTTGCAAAGACTCCTAGAGTGCTAAAGAAGTGACAAATTTGCAGCGTGGAAGAGATTAGCATGGCCATGAGATATTTCTCATTGAAGAGAATTTGTCATGTGCTTCCCTCCCCATCACCATCACCCAGGAATGAATTTCACACATGCTTAGCACTGAACAGAGCAGTGTGTTCCTCATTTACTGCACCCATGCACAAATCAGCTTGTCTCAAGTCAGCTACAGTAGCCTGCAGAAAGGAGAAGCCTGCCTTATTGTATTATTAAAACAATTGAATAATATTGCAAAAAATTCACTTCATTTATCAATTAAAAGCCTTACTAGCTATATGCATAAGCAAGTAGCCTTAATGGCATGGTAAACTAAAAATCTTCCCCTACCTAACTCCAACAACCAAATACTGAAGATCATGATGAATGTATTTCATCATTTACTGAAACAAGTAGGTAAGTGTAAACCCAGTCAAGTCATTCCCCTGAAGCATCTTCCTAGATGAAGGATCTGTTGAGTCAGCCACTCTAGATTTAGATTCCAAGCAAATTCCACACTGGCTTTTAGTCACACCAAACTTTTGCAAGAAGCACAACCCATGAAAGCAACATAATCCCATACTCTACTGTAAATCTCTATTAGTCCTAAATATAAATCCCTTTATTTACAAGCAGCTATGACTCATGGTAGCTCTCGCCATGGTATAAATGCATGGTCTCTCAACAGATTCCTCTTCTACTCTTACTTGCCTTGATGGAAGAACTCCTCTGTAACTTTTTCACTCCACTGCTTACTCAGCTCCCACGTCCGACATGGATTACAAATATCAGCACATTTCAAAGCCATCTAGGAAGTGAATACAGCATTAGATTACTTTTCCAACAGAAGCATTTGTAATTATTTTTTCCTGTCAGCAGATTAAATTTTGTGGCTAATAAACGTGCCCACCCTTTGTGCTTCTCTCTAAGCTGATGTCCTATAATCATATCTTTTAAAAACACACAGGGAACTACCAGATCTCATGATCAACTGAGTAATATATGGAAATTGAGTCAAGTCCAAGTATCTGAGGGACACTGTATTTAGTATATTCACTAGTACAGGAGATAACAGTTAATTAGAAGAAACAGCAAAGTAAACAGACAGTACTTCACATTTCTGTCTTTAAAGTTCACATTTTTAACAATGGTTTCTGCAGGACGAACTCATCTGTTTGCCCACTTCTTCTGAGAACCCAATAATGAAAATTCCTACAAATCTAACAACTCTCAAGTCTCTGGGACAACTCCAAGCCAATTCATAATAGTGTTCTCCTTTCCTGAAGCAAGTTGTGACAAAGTATATCACAGTTCTGAAAAAGCACTGAAGTCATCAGAACTAAACTTTGTCCTGGAAACACAGCTCTCCTTGCTTTAGCAGCCCTGAGTTACCAGACTTAACAACATTCAATTTTACCTGGGAGAGGGGGAAGATTGAAGTTGAGGGAACAACCTTTTGTAATAAAACAAAATTACTAAAAGCAGCTATTTCTACTTCATTTTGAAAGAAGGAGATAGCTTGGAAGCAGCAGTTTAGTATTTGAAGGAAATTATTTTTGACACTAAGATGTTTTCAAAAAGAATACGAAAAAGTTTACCTGTAAAATGAAGTGACGATGGTTTGAATTCTCTAAACATAGGTCTCCTCTATCCAAATGGGATCGGAACATGGACAGATACTCATTTTGCTGACTGATGTCTGTGGCAAGAATGAGGTCACCTATCTGGCTTTCCATCAGCTGCCTGAAATCAGAGATACCAACATTTAAAAGTGTAATAATGAAGAACACCACCAATCAGCAAGATTTACATGTCATTTTAGCATATTCATTACCATACAAATGTAAGTGTCATGCTTTATAGTCAGATGTTCACTGAATTCTCTTTTTTACTTCTCCCTCTCTGAAAACTTCCTACAACATCCATATAGACATCAGGACATTTCATCAGCAGCTTTCAGGAAGCCTAAACCAGTTTTTAGCTTTCCCTTCCCTTCTACCTCCTAAACCCCTCTTCCCCCCATTTTTTTTTTCTTCCTTTAAAATGCACACACTAATTGTTTAAAGCTTATTTCTCACTAAAGTAGTCAAAGAGGTCTATTTTAAACTATAGCTGTGGTGGCAGAATAAGAATCTAAACAGGTACTTGACCATATGAATACACTTCTCCAGTGTGCTCCCAGTGAATGTTATTTTCCCAATATCACATTCACTGTGAACTGCTCTACTCCAGCAGCATGGGATCCATGAATTCTTAACACAGAACATAATGTCAGTTTTGTATTTGGGATCACCCTGTAATAATTTAGCTTTTTAGGCAATTTTCTTACTTAAGTGACAGCTCACTTCACACTACACTTTTTTTGTAGAAACATACCTGTTTTCTAATGACATATGTGCAAATAAGCCAGACTCTCTCAGCAGCCCCACTGCTGATCTCCAGTGATGGTTCTCTAATACTGAGGTATTCTGCAAATAAAAAGGGTATTTAGTAAAGGTATCCATCAATGATGACTTTTTAAACTGAAGAGCTATATATTGAGAGGTACTGTACAGTTCATTATGTTTAGGACCTCACATATTTTTCTCCTCTGAGGTTAAAAGTAAGAAATCCTGCATACTTTTGTGAGGGCCCACTAGACGCAAGCCTACCACTAGTTGAATTTGAATTTGTATTCCTTTCTCTGTACCCCTCAGGCATAGCTCAAACCTGGTTTTAACAGAACAACCAATTTCAATCTTACCTTATATAAAGTTGCTAAGTAATGGTTTGTTTTAATTAGGAAAGGTTGGTTTACACCTGGGTGATCCAAATCATGTGTGGCAGCCGCTATTAAACTGAGCAAAACATCCCATGGAGTTAAATATTTGGAAAGCTGTAAAAAAATAACAAGAAATATCATTGCAATGCAAGTGTGCCCTCAGGAAAAGTGCCTGGGCATCACATTTTTAATTTTCTCTTCTAGTAATTAAAAGCCAAGAGAAACTCAGAGAATAATTTAATAATGTGAAAGTAATATTCCACTGGCATTTCACAGTATTTTGCCCCTGGAAGCTATAGATCTTCAGCAATGGTTTAAGCATTATTCCTTCCGAGAGGGAAGATTTGGTCTTAGAAATTGCTGGCACACAAAATGCTACTTTCTGGCTGATAATGAAGGACTATTTCTAACCAAATCCTACAAAAGCAGGAAGTTCTTAAAATTAGCTCTTCATCTCATTAACTAAGTTTGTCTGCATATGTTAATTCTGCTTTAAATACTGAGCATATTTTTTAAAAATCCAAAATATTGAATCCTAAAAGGAAGAAACTAATGCTCTAGAAGACTTCAGAACTGTTAAGAATGGATTTCTACTCTTACATAAAGTTTAGAGTCTACCAGGAAAAGAGCCAATGGAGGAAAATTTGATAAAAACAAGTATTTTTAAGCAGTACATATATAATGATTAACTTAGTGTGGAACTGCACTGACTTATTTTCCTTGCTCATGGCTGCTACTACTTCTGGTTGGGAGGCCTATGAGTTAAACTCAGCAATAAAGTCAAATCTGCACTAAAACTGAGAGGATTGAATTTGCTAGAAACAATGGATACAAATTGGAGGGGGATAGATTTAGACTAGACATAAGAAATAAATTCTTTACAGTGAGGGTGGTGAAATGCTGGAACAGGTTGCCCAGAGAGGTTGTGGATGCCCCTTCTCTGGAGGTGTTCAAGACTAAGCTGGACAGGGCACTAGGCAGCCTGGTTTAGTGGGAGGTGTCCCTGCCTATGGCAGGGAGGTTGGAACTCAATGATCTTTGAGGTCCCTTCCAACCCAAACTATTCTATGATTCATGCATCATGTGTTTATGATGGACTTTAGTCCCACAGAACCAGTAACCGTGTATGTTACTAAAAATACAAAGCCTATACTTGTATCCAACTTCCACCACATGTAAAAAAATGCTCAGAATTTCCAAAAATGCATGCCACAAAAAAGAAGCTGCTGCTCATGCATCAGCTCCGATTTGTCTCACTGCACCAACAACTGATCTGAGAAACTGAGAGAGAGAAATGGGCAAAGAGCCTCTGAAAAACATCCACAGACCCAGAACTTTGTTGTTTCTACCTTGGAAGTAGAACACAGTACTCAATACCACACTGGTAATAACTTGCCTCCAGGCAGACAACTTCTCACCTGGCTACAGTGCACTACAGTTTCCAATTTATTACAGAGAGTTGGGATTTAGCCCTGAAACTAAGGCATCACTGATGGGAGGCAAACAGTAATAAGAAACAAACACTCAACAGGCTCTTTCAGCTCAGCCACACTGCCCTTTTTTAGAAAGACAGACCAAAGAACTCCCAAAGTCTTGCTACAATATGCCGCTAGCAAAGGGACACTTACTATTTATTAACACTAGGATAGAAAAGCCATGAAGATGATTAGGGGATTGGAGCATCTCCCATATGAGGAAAGCCTGAGAGAGCCAGATCTCTTTAGCTTGGAAGAGACTGAGAGGTGACCTCATTAATGTTTAGAAGTATGAAAAGGGTGTCAGGAGGATGGACCCAGGCCTTCCTCAGTGACACCAAAAAGGGGCAACAACTGCAAGCTGGAACACAGGAGGTTCCACATAAATACAAGAAAAAGATTTGTCACAGTGAGGGTGACAGAACACTGGAACAGACTGCCCAGAGAGGGTGTGGGGTCTCCTCTTCTGGAGACATTCAAAACCCACCTGGATGCCTTCCTGTGTGATCTGATCTAGGTGTTCCTGCTCTGGCAGGGGAATTGGACCAGATCTCTCAAGATCCATTCCAATCCTTGACATTCTGTGATTTTCTTAACATTAAACATGAGCAAAGCAATGCAAGGCTAACAGAGGGACAGAAAGAAACCAAAAACAACAAACCTCACCTCAAACCATGAATACACAGGTTCATTATTGCCAGCTCTGACTCAGGCCATGATTCTATATAAATGTCCTGGAGCATTGTGCTATTTTGAAAAACGTTAACCTTAATCAACTGCCTCCTCTGGTACAACATGAAGTCACACAAAAGGCAGAAAGGCAGTGAAAAGAAGAGAAGCAGAGCACTAAGTCTGAACCCACAGCCCCAGCGAAACAGATTTCTTGCATGCCTTTTAGTGTTCAAAAAGCATTTTTTTTTTCAGTTTGGGCGTTGTTTGTTTTTAACTAAAAGTGTGCGCACAAGTATTTACATATTTTTACACAATCTATTTTATAAACGTACAAACACATGTAGTTCTACATGTACATGTCATGTAGAAATAAAAGCATTCCCTTACCTTGGGTTCCTTTAAGTAACAGTGCATGGCCTGAGTCACATCAGCAGCATGAACTGCATTATGATAGGGGTTTTGACTGTGATAATCTTCTTGGACCATAACTGCAGGAAAATAACAAACATCCAAATTTAAATGTAATTGCAATTTTTTTCAAGTGGCACTTTATATGTCTTTGTTAGGCTCAGAAATATGCAATATCACAAGTTACATACACATAAAAGCATCAAAGTCAATAAATCAGCTGAATCAAGACCCAGGTATAAAAGATTTTTATGTGAAAAAACCCCAGTATTTTCTGAGGGAAATCAACTACATCTAAAGTAATTTCTCAGAGCAAAAATTAAACTACCTGAAATCTATATATAATCTGAAGTACTTTGAGAACTTTCTAGGAAAGGGTCCCTCTGATAATCTAGCCTATTTAGATGTTGGGGCAACCTTGACTACAAAATGAAGATGATACTATTTATCAAAGCATCTAGATGACTACATATCATGCCTTGAAAAATGAAGAGGATCAAAGGAATTAGGCACTGCTTTCCTGACAAATTAAGTACTTTTCACTTCAGGAGGTCATGGGAAACCGCCTCTATGTAGTTGAGGCATCCCCTCATACTTGCTCTTAGGCAAATTTAAGCCTATATGCTTTAGAAGAGAATTTCATTTAGATTGTGGTCTGACTAATTACTGGGTTTAGCATTCCCTATTTAAATTCTTTATTGCCTTCTTCCTCTTTCCTCCATCTTGCTGGCTGCCTTGAGATATTCAAGGTCATCTATGTTAGCTTAAGTACATAGAGCAAAAGAACTACAGAGTTGAAAAGGATGGTGAAGGAGATGATGTGAAGAACAGTAATGGCAGTATATTCTGTAGTTTTGCCTGATATGACCCATTAGCTCTTTCAAACAATCCTCTAAAGACAGTTTTCCTGTCCATCAGTCCCATTCACACTATGCCCACAAAATCTTTTCCTGCTCAGTTCGCAGGCCAGTAGCCTCCATGCAATTGTGACTGCATCAGTGCCATGGTATTTGTGAAGAGCTGTGGCTTGTGAGAAGTCTAAACACTGTCTAATCTCACTAATACTCAATGCATGGCTGACAATTCCTATGGAAAATAATAAGCATTTTTCACCTATTCCTCACATCCAGTGCATGAACAAGGATGCCCTTGGCTTAACCCTCGTGGCTTCATAGGCTGAGTCCAGTTACCTGAGGTCCACAACCTTCTTAATATATTTTAATTAAGCAGACCTAGGATAAAAGCTTGATAACAGTCTGCCAGAAAGATAATGGCACAAATGTATTTTTCTGGGAATGCAGCATTCTGGATTTTCTCTCCCCTTGTTCAAATCTGGAATAATAACTTGAAAACACATTACGTAACGCTGTAACATTCGGTAACTCCCAAGTCACAGAAACACTGTGTATGTGTTTAAACAGGCAGAAACATATTCGTGAAATAGACATATATAGATATATATCTATATATCTAAGTACACAAAAATCCATTGTTGAGATCCTGGTGAGGACTAAAGTAATTACTCTCCTAAAAAATTTCCAGTAAGTTCTGAAATGAAGTGATTTTTGCTGTCCTTGTCTTCTGGAATTTGATTTCAGATTACTTTGGTGCAGAATGTAACAGGCATCACAAGAGAAGAATTCATTTGGCTATGCTAAGAAGCTGTATTTGCAAAAGTTCCTTGACAGGACAGATGGGCTCGGGAAGATCTAAAATGTTCTTCTTACTACTATTAAAGGAGAAGGCATTCATGAAAAGAGAAAGGCAGTGAATTTATATCTTGAATAGAATTTTTCCTTTTTCTAAGTCTAACCTCATTTTAGTGTCTTCTGGCTTTAAGTAGTCATATGTCCTTAATACTGTTCTTATCTCTTGATAACTATTTAAATAATCTGCTCATTTCTGCTTTTTCAATTCAAGTACTGTCAGGTACTGTCTTTTGCTAAATCACAACTAACCAGGAAAAAAGATGTCAGTTACAACTTGAGTAGCCTAAGACCAGATTTCTATAATAATTTTCTTCACATTCCAATCTATCAGTCCTCAAAGTCAGCTGATCTACCTTTTTGAAACTGGAAAGAACTGAGTCTACTTTAAATCAACATGAAATGCAAAACAATGGAAAATTTTTAAAGATGAAGGAGAACTACAGAATGGAAATTGAAAGATTCCCTTACTTGAAAGGGGAGTAAACTTGACTTTTCCCTGTTAAATGACAAGCTTTATAACAACAAAATTGTTTTCTCTGAAACTATGGAACCCTGCTAAAAAAGGACCCAAGACTTGTTTCTCCTGATCAGTTAAAAAAAGAAAAGGCACCAAAATTCATTAATTCTGTCATAGGAGAAGCAAAAGTCTCAGAGCAGCCTCTGTGTCTATGGCATAGGGATGCAGAAAGCCAACTCTTTCAGCTGCGAAGTGAAAGCACTGTGCCTGGGTTTGAATACATCATATTTACAGCTCTTCATATTAAAGCATTCCACTGCCACAGACTCAAATAGTCTTGTGCTTTGTCTATGGGAAAAGTATTCCCACAACACACTGCTCATTTGTAGGAGAGTTTGAGCAAGCAAGAGATAACATCAAAGTGGCAATTGTTAAATATGGCCAAGGTGGCACATTCAGTACAGTCAGGAAACTGTATCATGAACTTCAGAAATTAAAAAAAAACAATGAAAGGAGCTATCTAGATTTTCCCAGTTAAAATGTCACATAACTTTACTGATTCCTGATTATTTAGATTTCATAAATACAATACAGCATTTGCTATGAAACTACTCAACTTGTTAAAAATTGCTTAAGTTTAACATGGAGATTTCTGTATTCATATAAATTCCTGAGAGATTGTCTCAATCAATTTAATTTAAATCACTGCACAACCCAGACTGTATCAATACTCTTCAAATCTTATTGCTAATGTATCACCAGCACTTCATTTCATTTCACATTTAAAAATGCGGATAAACAGCGGTATTTATCACAATAAAAAGCTGTATTTACCCAAAAATCTACGAAGTTTCATCGTATCTAACTGGAAGTGTTCAATAAGTCCATGAAGATTAAACAGATGAAAGGTTAAGCTGACTAGACTGTTTCCTAAAAATAAGATGAAAATACTAATTCATTGGAAGCCATTGGAAGACTCTTTCATAAGAAATGTATTATTTTAAACAAATTGGTCACAAAAATTAAACAAGCAAATTCTTCTACATCAGTTTATGAGTTAAATATTTAAATCTTACTGCACAACAAGATAATACTAGCTACGCCCTCTAGTAATCAGCAGTGATTTTTCATAAATATAATGCATTCGCACCAATTGTTCATTGTCAGCTCAGGAGTAACATTAAAAATGCAACAGGTTTCAATTTGCAAACCCAGTACAATGGTCTTCAGCTCTGTGGTATGTTGCATCGTGATATTTATAAACAGACATACAGCTTAAAACCAAACACAAAAATAATTAGGCAAAGAAAACAAACTAACTAACACCATCAATTAGTGTACATTGTACATAAGCCATTTTCATCAGGTATTCTGCTGAAGTACTCCTTATTCCTCCCAGAATTCAGAAAGTTTCAAGTTTCTCTAAGAAGTACATACTATTACAAGCCTACAATGTACTTCACCTGCTCATAGCTATAATATTGTAATTACTTGCAGTAGTAAAGCAAGTAAACCAAGAAACAGAAATAGCCTGTCCATTATGTGCTCTGCAAAACAGTGGCAGATAACTCACTAACTGACTCTAACAATCTCACCACAGATAAAAACTGGGGTACAAAAGGGCAAGAATTTTGGTACATCTAGCTTATTACTAGTTTTATACATATTGACATGTGAAAGTCACTTACAATAAGATACACAACTCTTCAAACATCATTTAGTTTGTTTCTTACAGGCTTACCCATGGCAGCTCATCAAGCAGGGTTTTATATACAGCATTCCCCACTTACAGACTTTCAAGAACAAGACTACCTTCTCAACTGACTAAAGTAGGAGGCAAAAAGAATGGTATAGGAAGCTGTACTGGTAGTATTTAAAGTGAGAAAAGCATATTCATAGGTAGAGAAGAAGGTCTCATAAAAAATATTTCAGATTACATGCATCTAGTAAGGTAAAAAAAAAGGCTGCGCTCACAAACATATTAACTTGCACACATAGCTTTTTATCATTCAGTTATCTACTCTAAAGTTTATCATTACCTATACAAACATTCCATTTGTAAAAACCCTTGTCTTTTAATTTTTTGTAGTAGAGAAGAAGGTCTCAGCTTAAGCCAAGCTTCCCTTCAGAGAGAAAGTTCTTTTTTGGCACCATATTTTCCTTTCTGAGCTTCACTTCTCTTTGTTTCTGCCAATTTAAAATGCTTTAACGGCTTTGCTGCAACTAAGTCTATTTGATGACAAAAAGCCTGCAAAAGCTGCCCTCCATTCACTCTGGCACAAATCATAGAATCATAGAGTTGGAAGAGACCTTCCAGGGTCATCTAGTCCAACCCCCCTGCAGTGAGCAGGGACATCCTGCTCTGGATATGTTGCTCAGAGCCCCATCAAGCCTCGCCTTGAATGTCTCCAGGGAAGGGGCCCTCCACCACCTCTCTGGGCAACTTGTTCCAGTCCCTCAACACCCTCATGGTGAATAATTTCTTTCTAATGTCTCTAACCTAAACCTGCCCTACTCTAGTTTAAAACTATTACCCCCTGTCCTATCATTACATGATCAGACAAACACTCCCTGCCCCCTTTAGGTACTAGACCCCTATGAGGTCTGCTCAGAGCCTTCTCTCTCCAGGCTGAAAATTCCCCAACTCTCTCAGCCTGTCCTCACAGAAGAAGTGCTCCAGCCCCTGATCACCCTTGTGATCATCCTCCGGACTCTCTCCAACAGGACTACGCCCTTCTTGTACTGAGGGCTCCAGAGATGGACACAGTACTCCAGTTAGGGTCTCATGAGAGCAGAGTAAAGGGGCAGAATCACCTCCCAATCTGTTGGCCACAGCTCTTCTGATGCAGCCCAGGATACAGCTGACCTCCTGGGCTTCCAGCAAAACCTGTTGCCATGGGACTCACTCATCTCTTCTTTTCATTCTATTCAAAACTCAGTCTCCATTGCTGCAGGCTGCAATACAAAATTTCATTCTATCTCGCCATGCCTCCTCCTGTCCAGCACACTTCTCTCTTCTGTTTGTAACTCATCCAGTGATTTGTTGTTTTTTTTCAGAGCAATTGCTTCTGTAGTTTCTACCACTGTTTGTAAACAGTACACAAAAAAAGCTATAATTCTTCCTGTCTTTTTGTCATTTGGTACAAGCTGCACACACAGCAGCTAGTCTCCTAATTCTCTAGGTATTCTTATAAATACCATAATAATGCATTCATACCATCTTGCCTTCTGCTGCTACTGAAAACTAATGGAACTATTCTACCTAACACAGAATTTATCAGAAAAATACCTGTTCAATGTCACTGCCCTTCTGAACAAAACCATATAAAATAACAGCATTCCATCAGTAAAAAAAATTAGCAAAATAATTCATTAGTTTATACCAAATCACTGCTTGATACCATGAACGAGAACAGCAATCTACAAAGTATAAGAGCCTCTTCTACAATTATTATTATTATTATTTTTATCAGTACTGACAGTGATAGCATTTTAACAGATTGGCCAGGCAAAGTAGAATTTAGATTAGACTATCAAAAAGTACTACTTGATGAAATTTGTGCTTTACATTGAAAAAGCAATTGCATCCCACATCATCAGTGCAATTGTTAAGTCATGCCAAGAGATAAAACATAAATAAAATTGCAAACTCACCATTTGTCAGTCTATCAAAAAGAAAAATATCAAAATTCCAATTTCCAACCTTCTCAAGCATACACTGAAAGAAAACACAAAAGTTGTCACATTTTTTCTCAGTACATGCCAATATTCAAGTCACCTTGCTATAGCCCAGACGAATATTTAAGATTCCAGAGATCTATGCAAGTCTTAGGATTTCTATATATAAAAACCAATACTAAAACCAGTACTAATATAATAAAAGTATTAAACAAATTAAATTTGTCTGATAGCTGACAAATTTTAAATACATGTTACAAATTAAAAAACTGAAATACAAGAAGTATCTTTACAGTACTGGCTTGAGACCTTCCCTTCAACCTTTAGTTAATTCCTTAAAAGAACCAAAATTTACAACACTTTGGTTAAAACCAGAAATGGTATGATAGAGTATCTCAGAGTTCAGACATCCTCCCCTTCTAATTATTGCAATAAACCAGTTGTTAATCTATATGCAGTCCTTCTCAGTTTCTCTTGTTGTTTATACAAAAGAAATAGTATCTAGATGTTTTATTGGACACACAAACTTTTTTTTTTTTGTTTTAAGAAACTGGCTTTTGACTTTCCACCTCCCTGAAGTGGCACTTCCTCACAGTTGCTCCATATGAACTGTTCTTCCAGGAATATGGATGTACAAGGATGAACAACAGCAAACAGCACTCGAGACCTCACCAGTCTTGAGCAGTCACAGCCTTTGCTTCCCCTGCCTCTATCAGAAACACCCACACAGCATATTTTACTATAGATACCTGCCTTCTCCTATTCTCATTGTATTGGTAGAGCTGTTCTGCAAACCAGTTACTACTTTTCTCTGCAAGCCACTAAAACTCAGCTACCAGGAGAAACAAGCAGCATCTATGAGACCTTTCTGCTGTTTAATTAAATCTACATTTTAAAAAATTCATCTACCAGGTTGAGTTCTTCCCACACTGCAGCCTGATTACCTTTCAGACAGATAACCTGCATTATAACCATCCTCCTTTTCTGCGTTAAGGTTACAAGAAGCTTCACACACAATCATCAAGACACAGCCTTTGACTTCTTAAAATAACCCATAAATTTTGCTTGCTCATTCCCCTGCAGCTCTATCCATCTGCTGTCCACAGTTCACTCCCCCTTCGTCCAACTTCCTCTAGTACTGCCCACCTCCCCACTGTGCTTTACTGAGGATCAATTTATTAGAGCCATTACACTTCTCCATTCTGGGACAACAGCCTACCAAAGAAAAATTAAGTCTGACATAATGAACTTCTGATTTTACAGTGTTTTCAGCAATCACTCTCCCAAACATTTAAGAGGTTACACTAAAACAGGAAAAGGATGTGATGACATCTCTACTTTTTCTTCAGTTATTAAGCTGCATCCTCTACTCAACAGATATTAAAAAATCCTTCTAGCCATATAAACTCTAAACCTGTGAGAGGTGATGGAGTTTGTCAGAAATCAGGTAATTCTGTCTGGATTTCATTAAGATAGAGACACGCACATATATTAAAAAACTCACATGCTTAAAATCTGTATTTGGTTGCACTCTCTCTTAAGATAAGACAATTATACACTAACACTTTTAAAAGCATACTTTCAAAAAAAATGTAAAAATCAAGCAACCAACCTTTGCTTGTCCATTATAATCATCATCTAAAATGTTTGAAGAGTTTGGAACAGTGATACCACGGAAAAAACGGGAAGATCTCAGGTATCGCTGGAAACTAAGCAACCTTCTCACATTTCTTGCAGACACAGACACTTCGATTTCAGAATTTGCTACAAGAAACAAGAAAATAAATACTCTCTCTAATAAACCTATATTAAAAATAGGCTGTTTAGGGAACTCTGGTACAATAAAGGAGTTCCAGTATTATATTTTCTAATCAGTGTATCAAGTTTTTCAGCGACAGAGACTTTTATTGATAGGAAGAATAAAGCCATGGCTTAGAAAAACCAAGTTTCCTATGTAAGTATATCCTGGAAAGAAAAACAAGTATTTACAACAGTATCTTATTAAGGACATCTTTTACTAAAAGTACACACACAAAGAATTTCTTGTTGGGTAACTGCTCTCATGTATACACATCCAGTCTGTGTCCCTAACAATTCAACATCAGATATGTACACCAGAAAGAGAACATCAGTTATTGTGTAGACTGGTGAAGTTCTAACACACCCGTGTGGTTTGCAGTCAATCATGCTCAGAATCTATTCTCTGCCAAAACAAGTACCACATTAATTTTCAATACATGCAATAATTCCCCTTCCCACTACAGTGAAAATAGTAAAGAAAATTGCTGCAGCCTGTTTTTAAAGATTAATCCAAGCATTTTGCTCTACTCTTACTAGGTAAACTGGCTGAACTATTCAAATGACTGATGCTAGCTTATACTCAATTCCACTTGGTATGCTTGAAGGGTTTTAGAAACCTGAAGATCAAACTACACATAGCTAAAGGTTCTTTGCAATTGGTCAGGTGATCTTAATTCTGAAATATTTAAGGCTAAATTTAGCCTTTACTTTCTTTTTGTCTGCAGCTCCAACAGCAGTTCCATGTAACCAACAGTCAATCTTGACACTCATACATTCGACCAAAAATTACTTACTAGAAAAAGAACTAAGTTAGAATGCCAATGCAAACATTTTGTTTTCCAAAAATGCAGATCCTCAAAACCAACATGACCCCTCCTTTGTAGTACAGACCACATGCCCTTCCAAGAATAAGGCACATTTAGTAGAAATTGGTGAAGTAAGTAGCTCCAATTTTTGTTCTTAAAGTCAGACTAAAATTTAGTAGAGGGGAAGGTGCTGCCTTACTAACAATTTCAATTAAAAGCCTCCATGATTTATAGTGAAAGCAGCTTAATTCTAGATAAGATGAATCTTTTTAAATTTTTATACCCTTGAGTTAACAGAAAGCATGTTGGAACTTTTCCATGTATAAATTTCCAATCTATTCTAATAAACCATTTCTGAACAGAACTGAAACTGCACCAACATAAACTATCTAATCAAATGCAGCAGTATTTTACATGAACAGACTGCACAAAACTGGAATATTCCTTCAGACATGTATAAAACATCTACAAAAATCTGAAGATCCCATCAGTTTTAAAGAGATAACACAGACAACATCACATGAAAAAATTTTCTTCATGTCCTCATAATTAAGGGCAAAGGCACAGGCACTTCCTCTGGAGACCCTGGTACACATCCAGATACATATCTCTATAAGAGTTACATGAAGAAGTGTACGACATGTAATAAAGGTTGCTTATAAAGCAACATTCACATGTACAGCAGGCAAATGTATAGATTTTATCATGCTGCATTACTTTACCATGTTTACCAGCACAAGGTTACAAGCGTGAACACTGCCAGCCTGCAGCAGGGAGACACAGAGCAATGCAGTTACTCCCGTTAACCAGCTATGTTTCAACTAAGCAGTTTCCCCTCCTCGATCTTGACGCAGTCCTTTAAAATCCAAATTTCAGAACAGAAATCATTAGTTTTGAAATAAAGTATTACATGGACATACTCAGGTCATAAAAAGATCCCAAGCATCCACAAAGTCACATCAAATATCCAAGAACTTCCCTAGTATCAGTAAAACAAAATATTTAAGTCGGAGAAATCAGCACATTTCTGGAAGTACTGATAGTACTCTTGCCATAATGGGGTCTCACTGTCACACAGGTGACAGAGTCATGCTGGAGGCAGGACAACAGCAGCTTTTGTCAGCAAAGCACACAACAGAATACAGTAATGCAGCAAAATACAGGCCTGTGTTCAATCTATATTCATGCTCATAAGATATTACGGGTGGTTGCATGTTTTTGCTCCAGTAGTTTTTCTGATGATGATGTGCACAGAGAGGCAAATCAATTGGTTTTCCATGAAGCTGAACAGTAATTACTCTCTGCGATCTGCTACTGAGACATTCACCAGTTTGTAAACCATTACTCTTTCATGTTAATTCTGCTTTTTTATCTCCTTTATTTAAAAAAAAAAAAAAGAGCACTGCTCCAGCTGATGTAATCCACACTAACAACAAAACCTACTTCATTTCAGCTTTCCCAGTAGCAATGTTGCTATTAAAAGAATCACAGGACAACTGAGGCAGGACAAAACCTTTACAGGCCATCTTGTCCAACTCCTGTGCTCAAGGAACATTACCTACACAATTGCCCAGGCCCATATTCCCAGAGTATCTCCAAATGTGCAGACCCCACAATCTTTCTCATACCCAGGTTTGAACACCGTTACAGCAGAAAAATGTTTACAGATGTTCAGTGGGAACTCCCCTGTTTATACAGCAGTGCCCAGAAGCAATAGGTAAAGACCCAGGCTCTGTCTTCTTTCTATCTTCCCTTCAGGTATTTAAATACATTAATGGGATCCCCCTGGGTCCTCCCTTCTCTAGGCAGAACAGTCCTAGCCTCTCCTCATTAGTCCCTTAATCATTCTCCTGACTTTTTGTGAGATCCTTCATTGTGTACAGCTCTCTTGTATGCCTCTATGAGACCCCAAGCATGTTCATCTCTTTCCTGTACTGGGGAGATCAGACCTCGACATGGCCACATGTGACCACACCAGTGTGGAATAAAAGGAGAGAGATTACCTCCCTGCACCTTCCGGCAGCACTCCTGTAACACAGACCTGGATAGCAGTTGTCCAAGATATCATTAGCCTTCCATGCCACAAGTACACATAGCTGGGCTTATGGTCAACCTTGTATCCACCAGAAACTGCAGATCCCCCTCCAGCCAAGCTGGTTTTTAGGACAAGGGAAGGACTCTTGCCCCTGTCTTTGAACTACCATTTATCCCACACATCTAGTTAGGTAGTAACAGCTTGACCAATCTAGCCCACATTAGGTAATAACAGCTTGACCACACATCCTACCATTTAGATACACAATGGTGAGAATACCTTCCAATGACAACGTGGTAATTCCCTCCTGGTACAAGTAGAAGATTCATTCCCTTTATATGCATGATTAATAACAGAATGTCAACATACTTTCTTCTATCACAAGTCACAAAATGACATGCTAATTTCAGAGACTCCACCAAAGCAAAGTTCAATAATGCATCTGTAATGGGAAGAAGGTGGTGAAGACTCCACTACATTTGCCCAAGAAAAAGTACACTGTGCAAACACCCCTCCTCCCAGCCCAAAGGTCCCTTGTTTCACCAGGAGCTTTCAGCATGCTAAATGCCCTTCTAGTATCTAGTAGTGACCGACTTCTATTCAGAGAAAAGGACAGCTGAAGGACAAATCAGGGAGGAGGAAATAAAAGTGTATGACATTTGCAGTCCTGAGGACCAAAACAGAACGAAGTCAGGCTGCTGGGCACACGAGGAAGCATTCTTTCTAGAAGTGCCTTTGACGTAAGAAACCAGAAGATGGGAACTGCAGGTCTCAGACAGCAGCAGCTCTACTAGGACATTGTTCTCAACTCCTCATGCCCTACTTAATGCTAGGGCATCACCCAAAGTACTTTTTACTTCAAAGGTTTTTTGTTACTATTAAAATGAGTATTTCTTGTTTCTAAGTATCTTAAGTGAGATACTGGCATTTAAAAAAAGAAGCTTTCTTTAAAACAAAGAACAAATTCTGTTAACTGATGTCAGGTATTTTGCAGAAATTATCTATATGCAGCATGAAAAAAATTCAAGTTGTCTTCACGCAACAGATTTCATGGGTATTTCAAGGCACTTATTTTAATCTCTTCCCACTCCCAATCTTGTGTTGTACTTCTTGAAAACCTAAAAGAATAATTTTATCACGTTTCACAGAGATATTAAATATTTATTTTTTCTTATGCTGAAATAAAAACACAAAGTAAGTCAAGAAATGACAAGTGACAATCACATACCATAATCATAATATATTGATATATTTAGGCTCAGAATTTTTGCATCTTTCATGTAGTAAGGACAGACAACAAAAGGAGGAGTGACAACTTAATTATGGCTTGGTTTAAGCTTTCATTAATAGAAACCTTAAATGTTATAAAATGCTTCAACTTTCTTCTCTCGAAAAGACAGACTCACAGCCTCTGATAGGGTCCTGGCTGAAACAAGGCTTATCCAGCATAAGAACTGTACCTCCATTTCTTCCCTGCTGCAGTCCAAAATGTAAGCAGAAAATTAGCCATACTAAAAATTATTACATTTTGCTATTATCAATAGGAAGAGCTTAACTCTGGTATCACTGTTACTAACAGAAAAAGCAATTAAAAAAAGACATTTGAGAGGATGGATCTTTCTTACATTTGAATGTGAAAACTGAAATATGAGGTGCACAGGTCCACCAGAGGATGGTTTTTTTCCTAAAAAAATTAAGGAAACTTTTTTCCCCCCATGGAATAAATCTCTTACAAATTTTCCATATTAAACTCAACTATGTATTTGTGATTTCTTGCAAAGTAGATACTATAACCAAATCTGACACAGTATCTGAAAGGGTCCACTACCTGTAAATACACAGATTTGAAAGAAATATTCTATTTCCCCATGTCGATTGTAAGCATACTTCTGAGGCCTTCTGGGATACAAATAATTTTCTACTTGAGAATTACATGAAAGTATTTAGCTAGCATTACATACCACTAGAGGGACCCATAAGCATTCTAATTTGACATCCTCCCTGCAAATCCTCAAGAAACACATTAGACTGGTGCACTTGAAAAAGATTCCCGTTACTTAGCTTTTCATAAAGTCTTCCACTCATTATTTGCCTTTTAAAGCACTTCAGTCTAAAATCTAGATCTAAAGCCTTACATAAACCATGTTGAGAAGACAAAGTTTCACATGGATTTTGAAGTTACATATAAAGACAACCAACTGCTAAGTTACCTTGTTGTACCTCCGGTCTTCCTTAGAACCAGTCTGAAGCCCTCAGCATCACTGTAAGGCACTATACCCACTCCTTTTCTTAAAGGAAAAATAATTTAGGCAGACTGACTTGCTTTTAATGTATCCTATATATACATATTTACATGCCAATTCATAGTTTTTTTTCTTTCTAAATAATAATGATCATCAAAAAACATACTGTGAGCTAAGGATTAGTTAAATAAACTCTCCAAGTGTCTTTTCCCTGACTAAAGTCAGAATAATATTAGATCTCGAGAAATTCTAGTAGTACTACAATTCTGTAAGTGAAGACTCCGTAAGTTTGCTACATCTCTCTTATGAAGGACAACTCCAAGGCACCATCACCACCAAAGACAAGTCCTTTCCTGAAGGATCCTACAGAACAAAAAACTGCCTTAGCAAACTACAGCATCACAAAACAGTGGAATAATTCGGGTTGGTAGAGAATTCGAATTTCTTTGGTGCAATCCCTCTGTTCAAAGCAGAGCTAATTTGAAAGAAAATGGATTAAGACTAATTCAGTATGAATTAAATGGCAATTCTTCTGGGGGACTGTAAGCCTTTAAATAATGCAGACAGAAAAGTATCCAGAAAACGCTACCTAGAAATATTAGCTAAAGGATTCTACTCATGTAATTATTTTGAAATTTGTCTTCCTATCTTTGTAAAAATCACGAAAAGGAAGCAAAATTTAGTAAACTGAACAATGACATTCCAGTTCTGTATACATTATGCAATTACTTTAAGATTAGGAGGCAGTATAGACAAGGCATATTCTTTCTTTACCCATTAACTGAACTCCCAACAATTCCGCAGTTGTGTAAATTTTTTTCACCGGTGTTCACCCACAGGGCAAGGCAAATCTGTAGCTCTCAACATCATCATCACAATACATATCTAATCCTTACAACATGGCTTATGTTGTGTTGAGATACTCACATTCCTGAAAAGCAAACAAGTATATGGCAATAGTTGGGACTTTTTTCCCAAGAGAAGGATAATATATTCCAAACCATCATCTTTTTATTTACATATTTCAAGAAAGCAGTATTCTCTGGTGTCTCAGAATTCTCCTATTTTACAGCAACAGAATGACTGGACCATCAAGTAATACTTTTTGGCTCTTTTCTAGCCCCAGAAATGACAGAATTCAGAAGTAATACATCGTGGTTGACAGAAAAAAAATTCCTTTAAGAGTCTGTAGAGAGTGTCAATAAGAAAATCAAACTGGGAGCAAAGACACAAACAGAAGAATTAGCAAAAAATTTATGCCAAATTGACCAGCATTAAAGAAAACCACCAATAAGCCACACAAAACTCATCCTTTCAAAATAAATTGCTTGGAAGAAAAATATTGGAATAATTCTAAAGAAAAAACACAACCTACAATATGGGTGTGCTTTTTTTCTGAGGGCAAATTTACTTCAGCAACAAAACACAGACATGTGCAACATTCCAGAGCACTTACACAGCTTTATAGAAAAATCAAAGAAATTGTAGGTAAAATAACCATCTAGGACAGCATAAGGAAGAATTAAAAAATAAAAATCTGTCCTGTATTCTCAACTGGAAGCAGTTAGCCTGAAATCTTCCTCAACTAATTAATTTCACTTTAAGCTTACTTTCCACTTCAGGTTTTTCTTCTCTGTCTTCTTTTGTCCAAAGCTGATTTAGGACATTTTATGTGACTTTCCCATGTGTGATGTGACTGCATACTCCATGCTCAACAAAAGTAAAAATATCTCTCACAGTGAGGAAAACAACTGACTTGAATAATCTGGATTGTGAATCATTAGATGACAATTTCCAGAAAGCATCCTTCACAGAAAGGCAGCTTTTACGAAGATCTCATGAATGCAAGCTTTCCATTTCTCACTGCTGGTATTTTCACAGGGAAAAAAAATTAGGGAATTGGACTAGATGATCTCTTGAGGTCCTTTTCCAATCCCTGACAGAAAACATTTTACATTTCATTGAGTTTCATTGTGAAACTCACGCTCCTTCACAGCAGACTGTTGCAAGTGACATACAATTACTCTTAACCAGACTCAGTTAGGTAATTCCTCTATTTTCCTGAAATAAAAAAGGCCATTCAATTTCATTTAAGCTTTGCTAATTTTAATCTCAGCCTCTATAAGATGATGTCAAAAGCATGACCAGGTGCTGCTACACAAATTTTTTCCTATGCTTTTAAAGGTAATCAATTTGAATTTGAACTCTTCTCTCTTCTTCGACTTCTGTCCTCTCTGCTGAGGGAAGTTCAAATTCACAGTCCAAGGTAAACATTTTCCAATTATTTGTAAGCTAAAAACTGGAAAGTTCAACATATCACAATCAATAGATGCTGACATCTTTGCCAGCACTCAAAGCAGCACAATAAGATGTTCTGTGAACTGCAGTTTCCCAGTTAACCGTGTGCATGTTGCATACCAATCATGAACTCTAGAATTTCTTCATGAGTTTCCAGCTCAAAGATAATTAAATTTATCCATCATCTCTAAAAGTATATTTTCTTTCTTTCCCTTAACTGCTAAAAAGGCTCTGCACTCAACTGAGAAGAACCATCTAAGTCTTAAGTTCCTGCCACATAATTTCCTCTCTTATGTGAAGCACTGCACTGTATGCAAGCATCAATCTGATTCAAAATCCAGTCACACCTAAATGTCTACAGAAACATACCAATTAACTCAAAAAACCCCCACCTTTTTTACCATATTTTAATTTACAGAAGTGATATCTATTTGGTTATCACAAAACAGAGCTGCACATGATGATAACACCACAATCTCTCTGTAGAAGAATCCTCAGATTTAGAGTGAGGAGGAAATTCTAAAAACTTCGAGCTAAGATCCTATCTGTTCTGATGCTGATAAAACGGGGAAAGCAACAAGAAAAAAACATTCTCAACTATTCAGTTTTCACCTGGTTCTTGCAGTTTATGTGCAACAACTCTTTGCTAACAAGAAAGTTTTAAAGCAATAAATATGTATCTGCATGTGTCCCAGTATTTCTGCTGTTACCTTAATTATTCACTCTCGCCCCACTTCATTAGTTTCAGCATCACTTCATGAGCACATTCAATGATTTATGTGTTTTTTTCCTGGTGCAACAGTGATCGTATTCAGGGCACAGTATATACAAACACTTGTGCACACTAAGATATCCTCAAACATAACTAAAGTTTCTTAAGCATCATGTATATAAAAAAAAAATAGACATTACTGACAACCACCCGACAGCAAGAAAAGATTTTATTGCTGTTCTGTTATTTCAGTAAAAGGGAGTATTTTTTGTACTATCATGTAAGAATTATCCTACCAAAGATTTTTTTTTTTTTTGCACTAGCTCTTATCATAATCTTTCAATATTGCAAGATCAATTAACCATCTATCACATCTTGAGTAACGCAGAAAAAAAATTAAGAGGAATCACAGTAGCTGTAGTCTATCGTAAACCAGAGGAGAGCAAGAGTGGTTATAACCACTGCAATCACTTTTTCAGTAACTTCCCTGAATACCAAATAGTACATGCTGGTTGTAAAACCATAAACTGCCAAACTCCCTCCTCATTACCCGAGGAGTGAAAAGTAGATCCAGGACTCTATATTTAATTCAGTTGAATAGTAAAGTGTATGCAATTTACTATGCAACTGTCAAATGTGTACATCCACCGAACAAAATTAGATTATTACATTTAAGGTAAAACTTTACTTCTCAGGAAGATAGTTATGTGGCTGCTCTCTCCTATCCAAAAATTGTTGTATTTGCCATGGTTCCAGACAGACATCATTAGAACACAGTAACATTAAAATTACTAATTGATGACCCAGTGCTGACCAGTTACCAAACAAAAAAACCAATATAGTCCTATTTTTCCCCATTTATCAAGAGGCAGTCTTGTAGAAATTAAAATATGTTAATTAAGCTATTCCTTCTAGCTATTTCCTTCAATTAGCTGTAAAAAAGCAACTTCTAGGCTAATAGAGAACGAAAACTACCACCTAAACTTAGTTTGATAAGTCAAAGCCAGCATTTAATAATCCTCAGATACGTCTGCCATACCACCATCTCTAACAACAGCAATAAAGGCATTTTTCCAACAATTATTTTTAAAAATTAGTTTCCTAGAAAGATGTTCCTGTTGAGAATATCTCTAGTCAATTTAGAAACTTTAATATTCATTACACAACTCTGGGATGAAGACGTCGACACATAATTTATAATCCATACTAGAAACTGAAGTGGTCTCAAGGACTTTGCTAACACTAGTTGAAGTTGCAAGTTATGTTATAAAACAGAAGCAGTTATTAAAAAAGAATAACACAACAGCTAACTGCAGCTTCCTGAAAATGGAGTAAAGCCTTTAAAACTCAGAAGTCTTCACACTCACTAACAAAATATCAGGTTAAAAGCCTGTTAATAAAACAAAGTAAGAGAACTAGACAGCAGGTTATTAGCTGGACTTCCTGAAAGACATCTCAACATCTCCACAAAACACCAATGGCAGAAAAATAAGAATTCTGAACAACAGAAGTTAGGTTAGCAAAACACAAAACGGCAACAATGCGTCAACACTTGGAATGACAGTCAGTATATTAAGTAATCAGCAACCCAGGTAGGCAATGATCCTTACAAAATATTTGGACTCATGAAGTTAGTGGATAACAGAAGAAAAGTTACAGTGATTCTTCACAAACACCATGAAGAAAGCATATCCATGTTCAGGATGCAGCTGTGGTGGAAGGAGAAAAAAAAAAAAAACACAAAAAGTGAAACAAACCTAACATAAATGGTGAACATTTTTCTGTCGTGTAGATCTCTATGGCAAAATCCTACTGGAGTTAGCAAAGGAAGGCAGGGAGAACGCCCTAAAAAATTAGGTCAAATCTATAGTCTGATAGGACAATACTAAAACTTTTACTGAAAGCAATTAAAGACATGCTGATCATAGAATGTGTTGAGTTGGAAGGGACTTTCAAAGGTCACCTACTCCAACCTCCCTGCACTGCATAGGGACATCCTGCCCTAGAGGAACACAGGAATTCCATCTAAACTTAAGGAGGAACCTCTTACTTTCTTTGAGAGTGCCAGAGTACTGCAGCAGGCTGCTCAGAGAAATGGTGGAGTCTCCATCTTTGGAGACATGTAAAACCCACCTGGTCACATTCCTATGCAACCTGCTGTAGGTGACCCTGCACTGGCAGGAGGATGAACGATCTGCTGATGCCCCTTCCAACCCCTACCACTCTGTGACTGAATCAGCATTGCAGAGAAAAAGAAAACATTATACTGATCAAAAATATCCTGCAAATAATTCTGTACCTTAAGCGATGATACAATAAGGTATGGCGTTGAATTCCTTACTGACTTACTCCACAAAGTAGCTGTAACTCCACAACGAGCAAAGCTGCAACAGGCCACAGTCCCAAAGTTCAAAAAAGTCTGAATATAACATGGCAACTCTGAAAACTGCCACAGCAGCTGACTCCAGAGGGAAGTTACAGCCAAAGAATTTTTTTGGGCCTCCTAGCAACATTCTTTGCTGTCATCAGACACCACAGTTGATGTTACTAAAAGTTGGTGCCTGTGCTTGAACAAGTAGTGGCAAGAAGAAAGGGTGTGAAAATCCTTTTCCTGATTAGTCATGATCTGCCTGATGTACAATCACCAGGATAGAAAGAAACACCATGATGAGCACCACAGAAAACACAATGAAATTGACAACAGTGATTATATCGTTCATTACTACCTTTTAACAGGTAGTTCTTTTAACACTTCTGATACAGCATGAAATGGCACCTATGTACACACACACATACAAAGAGGTATTATGTAATAAATAAATCACATGCTGTTTCTACAGAGAGTCTTTACTGCACTCAATAGAACTATCAGGACTTCAGACAAAATTCTTATCCTCTTTTGGAAAAAATCAATATAGCACACTCTTCAAACTTTGTTTTCTCACCTATGGTATTAACTTTTGAATGAAACTAAGAGTTTTCAGAGTTTTAAATTTGACTAGCTATCTACTTTTTAAAAGAGTAACTTCAGTTAAGATCAGAATATTAATTAGCACAGTTTCTGCCACTCATTTTTATTAATAAGGTAAATTACAACCACACTTGTTACCATAGGATTGTTTCTCCTAATTCTCTATACTGCTGATATGATGCTCGCTCGTATACAAACCTTACAATACTTAATACATTAATATTATTTACATATTTTAATTAAGATTTAAATCCTCTGCACTTCCGCTGCATGTATTGGTACAGTGTTATTAAAGCTTTTATATTACAACAGCTACCGACATATTTAGTCATAACAACAGAGATGTAGAGAAAAAAGTTAAATTATTCTAAAAAGAATATTCTTGTTACACTTCTGAGAAAAAGTTTTTCCTAAAATACATTATACAAAAAATGTAGTATGCTGCTTTCTTATGAACACTTTAATCTTCATTTAGGATTTGACTAGATTCAAAGAATTGCAGCTCTAGCTATGGGTTTGAGTATGTCAGATTAATGGTCACGAATATTGACATCTACTATCATTATCTTCAAATAAAGGTCCTTCTGCTGCTTCACAAATGCAGGGAAGTATTCTTGTCAACTGGCTGTGTCTGCCAAATAAGATCATGACAAATCATCAGCAGACGAATACAACATAGTCTTCATTTCCATAGGGATTGAGGTCTAAATTCAGTGAGTAGAAATCATATTAAAAAAAAGAATCAGCAGTGAGATTTTCCTCTTATTTTTGGTAATGAAGTAGCATGAATGATTTTCCTATTAAGTATAAAAAATGGTCTTACTTTATAACCTAATTTTATTTTTAGAGGCTCCATAGTTAAACTTCTTGTAAGCCTTTGTTTATTTGTCATTTATCCACTTTTAAATACTTACAGTGAAAATTACGGAAATCAATGTATGGATGAGAACCTCTTCTCTCTGTTTCAAATCCTGCCCGACTTCTTACTCGCACATCTCCTAGAAACAGGGTCAAGAGTGAAATAAAAGTGTGGACGAGTGGCAGAGATAAAATGCAAATGAACATAGCCTGGAGGGGTAAAGATTCAGGTACTTAAAGGAGAAAGGTTATTCAAACGAGAGGCCTATTTCAATGTTTTTTGGTTTAAAAGGTGAAATTCAAAACAAAGTTTGAAGACTTGATAAACATGCAATCGCATGCTTTCTTGTCAAAATCTCTCCTGCCTAAGCATACGTTGCCAGAAGCATGTGATAAGCATTCAGATGAAATTAGGAACAGCTTGCTACACCAGTATGGAAAAAATGCACCTTAATACGACAGTAAACAACAACATTAAAGGTCGATCTGTTCCTCAGTAACGCACATAAAACAGTAACATTTTGTACAGTACAAAAAAGATTCAGCTTCTAGAAATGGTAGCTTTGAGCAAATAAGCTAGTTACAACATGGGTTTATATTACAGAATAGAGTATCTTCTCACTAGCATTTACTTACTTGTGCTCAGCTGTTTGAGTATTACACAAGAGCCTATTAAAATACCAAAATTCAGTATTAAAATTTTAGCAAACTATTTTGCACTGCAATTAACTTCAGCCTGAAATTTTTAACATGCTAGTTGATTTCTGTTTGTGCATTTTACCAACTGAAAGCTGATCAGTATTCTTTCGTTAGGTAACTCTATGCATTCATGTAAGCAGTTCACTTGGGTTAAAAGCTCTCACTTGCAATCATTCAACTATGACAAATTTGGACAAACCTTTGAGGATCAAATGCAATGTTTCTCTCAAACCCTAAAAAAACCCGAGTTAATTCAAGAAACATTTTCTTGTTTCTATTATGAAAATATTTTGCATAGTATTCTGCCCTCAAACACAAACTTTTCGTAAGAATCAAAATAAGCATTTACCAAAAGGAACTAAAACTAATTATATAAGAACAAAATAAGTATTAGCCATTTAAATTTCAGCAATTGATAATAATCTAACAACTTGATTGTACTTTACTTTGCTTTCTAACTTACTTATTTGTCATGTTGTAGAGGGCAACTTAAACCAGACAACAGCTCAAGATACTGACTAAAACTTTGGTAGCATACTTCTAATACTTACTAGGTATCTTTCTGGAGATACATATCTATAAACACCAACATACCTACAGTAACACAATTCATGTGAATGTTATCTTGTGAGGCACACTGGAAGGACCACAAAAAGATAAGCAGACCTAGGACTTTCCAAACATTGACCCTAAAGCTTAAGTATCAGTAAAAGCATACCAAATGTTTGTGGGTTTAAGTTATTGCTGCTTTAGCAAAATTTTAAACAGAGATGCAACAGAGCTGCAACTTACAAAGTTTCAAGCGTTCACCTGCACAGAGTGCAAGAGGCTTGTTTTACTCTAAACAATACAGAGGCAGCAAATTGTAGAACTCTTCCGCTGGGCACAAGCAATTGAAAAATTTTACTTACAGAGTAAGTAAAGGGGCAAAAGGGAGGAAATATTGCAAAAGGCAAACGCATTAGTAGCCATGTAGGAAAACGACAGTTTATAAGGAGAAAAATGCAGCTTTCGTTACGTTTCGCTCACACCTATCTGGGAAATTTGTCATAGTTACAACTGTGTCAATAAGTTCACCAGCTGATTTAAAAGAAAATTAAGAGGTTTTGGGTTTGGGGGGAGGGGTTGTTTGTTTTGTTTTGGATTTTTTTAACAGAAAAGGTGACATAATTCACGAAAGGTATATAGTTTTCAAGGTAGACTTAAATTGCCAAATTTACCAGCCATGTAAGTTACCAAATACTTTCAGTGTGCAGCTAGGTTTGGTAAACAACTTTTTCAAAGTGACAAGAATAGGAAAGGTTCCCCAGTAGGCTCATCTGATAATTTGCATTTAGAAAATTTCTATCTTCTTTGTTCTTTATTATTGACTAGTACCAAGTCTTAACAGCATAAAATAGCTACATTCCTGTCACCCTTGAAAAGCCTGCAATGTTTCAGATTTTGGGGAAGAAAATAAGAAAAACTGCATACAAGTGAAATGCAAAAGTGCAACTAACTACACTGCATTTAGTAGTAATTATTGTAATAAAATTGATTATTATAATGCATATTTATGGGAATAGCTAGCAAAAGAAAAAATTACATAGTGAAAAAGTACACAGCAAACTATTAAAAAGGTAATTGTAAAACTAAAATGAGAACATTTAGTTGCATACATATGAAATGTGAAATTCTGAGACAATATTTGTAATAAGTAGTTGCTAAAAATCCCTCTCTTTGACTGAGGTAGAAGCAGAGTGTATTTTACAAGTCAAGATCCCAACAATGGATGAAATGTTTAATATTTCTTACATTCAGATTTGTGCTGGAAAGAGGTAACACTTCTACAGGACTGGAATTAATCACAGTAAAACCAGGAACTTCTATTGAGCCAAGCAAAGGCAGAGGAACTGTCTCCATTGTCATTGGATAGAACTACCCAACTTTTCTAGATTTCCAACAAGTGTGCTTGGAAAAACTGGTACCAGTGGAATTTGAAGACAGCATACATTCATTTGAAATTTCCTTGTGTATAGAAGCATAAAAGCACATTATGGAATGATGGGCTATTAGCACAGTGAGACAAATCTCTACTGTGCATGTACAAATTAGTCTCAAAACATCCAGAAATACTGGGTGATCATTGCCCATTCACTGTTCAGTAAATCTGACCTGCAAAGACCAACATCACTTCACTGGGCTTGCATATGACACATCACAATCCCATCGATTTGCTTTTGAAATCCTGAAAAATTATTTTGTAACCATATGGCCATGGAATGATATAGAATTTTAAGGAAGAGTCTTATTTAGCATCACAGCTAAATGCACCAAGCATTTTAGGACACTAAGACAAAAGGACACTGTTACAAAACCCCTTCAGAACAGCAACCACAGAGCCAATTATTATTATGGTAACTGGAAGAGAATTAAAATTCAATCTCAACAATAAAGGAACTTACAAACAGTTTCTGTTTACCTAGGCCTTTTAAAAAAATAATGAAGTGGCTATAAAAATTCTTGAAACCACCAGATCACACCATTTGCCTGCAATTAAGTTACCTAGTGAGGGCAGAATAGGTAGAAGCCCAAATTAAAGACTTCCTTTATCTTAGACGTACATCTCTTTAGCCACTCAGAAGAGATTCCACTGTTTCCTTCACAGAACACATTCAAGCCCAGCATCTTAATGACAGTGGACTTCCGAGAACAGTGAGCTTCCTCCCCCCAGAGTTTTTGTGAATACATAGAACGAAGATTTAAAAAAACACATTAAACCTTCTTCTCAAAATACGATTTTGTGCACAAACACGACAAAATATCTGTTGGCTGAGTATTTAACAAGTTCTTTTTTCCCAAAACAGCTCTACTTAGATTGCTTGCATTTTAAGACAAAGGTCATACAGGCACAAACTGAAAACTGAATAAATAGCAGAAGGAGGAATGTAAGAGGGAGGTTCACAGCTACAACCGAAAAGGAATCAGAGCTGTAACAAAACTTACCTTGAGACATAGTTCCTAGCCCTCTCTCAGATTCCTGCTCGCACCACAAGGACAGCTCTGATACTTACAAGGCAGCTGAAATGCCATAGCTGACACCCCTGCGTGTTAGGGTTACACAGCACGTAATTTGGTGCTACTCTAATACTCCCGTGTGGCACAGTAACAATGCAGCAGCTGCTTGGGGAGCTGAGGCCTTCTGGAGCAGGGGCAGAATCCTCAGAGATCACAGAAGACAGCTGGGAGCTGGAAATTATGACAGCCACCTCAAGGGGAACCACCCAAGTCATGAAGTTGCGGAGACCAGGATTTCCAGAAAGAATTACTAGGTTCATAAGTTAAAGCTCCTACTGCATTTGTTGGAGAAACAGATGACAGGTCAGCCAAATAAGCCCAAATTGAAGTAAAAAGGAATACAACATAACAGCTGCCACCAGAGAAGATCATGCACCTGCATCACAAAGTAGCTTGCCTCCACCATTTCCTATTTGAAGTGATCAAGACCTCCCAAGGAGCGTAAAAGGCTCCAGCTGTATATGAGAGATGCCTGCTCATCCATACAAGCAGTCAGTGCCTCACTCCTTCCACCTCATTCACAGTAGCAAAACCTTCAGGTAACATAAAGCAAAGAATAGCATCCAGAAAAGCAAAGAGCATGGAAAAACCAACAAAAACTATTAAAAAAAATGTATCAAGATTATACAGAAGCACTTACAAGAGATTTTGAGAATTCCTCATACTTGCTGAGGGAAGTAGCTGACTGAGGCAATGCAGATATATTAACCCTCACTTCCAAGGTCTTAGAAGAAAAATTCTACAACACTATCTGTGTTTTTAAAATAGTAAATAAGACATTCGGGAGTGGCTTAGTGTATATTTTGGGAAAGGGGTATGACAGATGAGTCATTAGAGTCATCTCTATTTGTTTTTATCACCACTGATGAAGAGAGCTAAGAACAAGATATTTTGTGCATCCCTAAAACTCTGTCTTTTAAATTGCACCTGGAAACACCACTACTGCACAGGAATTACTATTTACTCACTGCAAGTGAATTTTCATTGGATTCTGATTCAAACATTAAAGGAAAAAACTCTATAGCCAGCACAACTAAATAGAGGCAGAAGGTGTCCTAGATTAACCTTTGCTTTATATTTTTTGTTCTGCCAAAATAAACCACCTTAGAGATATACATTTTATTAGTAGATATAGTCTGCTTGGAATAACTAAACAAATAAAAGGCCAAGCCTCTCATGACCCTGCCTAACTTCCCATTAAGGTACTGCTGAGATATCTCTTTAGAGCTTATTCTGCTACAGTGTAATAAGATAAAAAAACAAAATCAAAACCTTCACAGTACTGTATGGGAAATGCAATACCTCATACTTCTTGCAAAAGAACTCTAATTGAATATATTCATTCTAGAATCTACTCTGCTAAGACTGTTCTACATACTCTTGATTCTGACTGTTCAGCTTTCAGACTGGTCTTTTTTACAGTCTATTTACAAAATATAACAGTAATAAATGTGTGAATAGTCAACTAAGTTGCCTGTACAGTGGATGTAACACTAGTAGGGAAAAAAGCAGCCAGCAAGAAAGAAAGCAATACTAATTTAGCACAGTGATTCAAACTTCCAATGAGCAATTTTTTTTGGTTTTGTTTTCTGTTGGTTCCTTCTTCCCCTCCACTCCAGTTAGGTCAGTCCTTTAAAAGGCTTTCTGCCTGTGTACAGCAACAAATGCCAGCAAGAGTTATGATATTCATAACCAGTACCAGTCATATAGCCTAATAATTAATTCCAATGACAGAACAAGTGAAATTTTCATTTCCTTAACATCATGTTCTGAATATATGCCAGCCCTGCCTATGAGCACAATCAAAAAAAGATTTCATAGCAAATTATAATTTTCCCCGAGTTCAGGTGTACATACCAAGATCAACAGGAAGCGATGGATTTCTCTGGATTTACTTCAGCATTACCACAAACCCTACAGCAGAACTGATGGGCCTAACTACATCATACAGTTAAACTTCCAAAGTAACAAAAAATTATCTCCAGAAATTAAAAACTATTTTCTTACAAACTGATCTATCACTAGCAGATTAATTTATGAAACAAACACAGCATATGCTTACAGTACCTTCAAATCAAGTTTATAAATTAATACATATTTCATCTGTAGGGAATTTGAAAGTACTCAGTTTTTAAGATTTGGAAGCTGAAAAAAATTTTCACAAAATTAAGGAAACAAAGCTACCTTGAACTTGAATTTACTTTCTTATTTTTATGACTAAAGAAGAAAAATCACATTTTGAAGAATTCTAGTGTTCATCCTGCAAAAAGGCTGACTGAAACTGGAAAAGTTACATGTCATTTTCAAAGTAAAAATTTTTTCATCAAAACCAACCCAGTAGCTTTTTCAATAAACATTTAGAAGTCACCACCTTCCATCCTCCCCTCTTAACAGATTGCTGAAGTAATTAAATTCTCTAATCAAAAATCCTTCAGCAGACAACCAGTGCTATAGTATTAACAACTTCAAATTTTAAAATTAATCAAAGTAATCAAAAAACAAAAGTGAGAAGAAGCTAAGTCAAAGTGGATTCATATATATAAATACATGCACATGTATACCTACATACGTAGGCTATGACTATAAATTGAAATATATAAACATGTACACATGCAAATAGATTATAATTTTTAATTCAAAGACAATGCAGTTAAGAATTTCTGAGGACTTTGACATGTACAATGTAAAACTAAAGTGAAAAGATTCAGGGCATAAAAAGACACGTTCTGGCTGATTTAGCTGGAGCTGGTTAAGAATTTATAATCACTATCTGTTGATGTTCATTGAGCCTCTTGAGACATCATGCGAGCATCCATAGTCCGTTTCAACACACAACTGAAGCTCAAGATAGATTAAATTAAGTGGCATAATTCTGCAGGGAAACAGACTTGGAGTATATACGTAGTCTCCAAGCCATCTGCAACACCAGCAGCCCCCCCCAAAAGGTGTGGGAAGTACTGAATCTGCCAGCCAGATCTGCAAGAGCTTTGCAACCTTCTCCTATCAACTGACCTCAACTCCTTCCTCCTTGCTTCTCCCTCCTTGCACCTACTATCACAGAGGGTCTCCCTCCCACTACAGATATTTCATTTTAATTCAGCTATAATCTTCACCTAGTTACTACTCTGAAAAATGTTTTTCAGTATGAATAAACTTCTAAAGCTGAAGAAACTGGTCCTATCGTGCATCGCTTTCCTTCTCAAGTCATCCCCTAGGATTAATAAGTATTGATTCAAAATATATTATTTTAAGAACAGTTTAAACACTTCACAGCCACCATACGGACATTTTTTTAAAGCGTGCGGTAACTCACAGAAATGTTCTTTCAGTTGCAGGTTTAACCAGAAGGACATCATACAGAGGTGATAAATTCCACCACAAAAATAATAATCAATTATGAGTCACTTGGAAAAATTAACTTCTACCAAAAATATTTTGTTAATTATAAGACTGTTTTAATATAGGAGAAAAATACCTGACACAATGGTTGTCTCGTAATGAAAAAAAAGGCAGATAGACAAAAAATCCAAGCCAACAAACTCTTGTAAAGAGCCTAATTAGAGTATCATCCAGAGGAAAGGAAAAGGCAAGTTTAAGAAACCAACACAAATTTTAAAAAATTACCTAAAATCAATTATTGATGTTAGAATTTTGTAATATAGAAACTCATATGCTTACCTAGCATGCGAATGTACAACGCAGTCTGATCAGAGCTGTCATAGGAAATTGCTCCACGTCTCTGCATAAAGAAAAAAATGTGTCCGTTAAACAAGTTAAAACAGACCAATTTTAAAACTGAAAAGAAAACAGCATATCAATTGACCACTTCCCATTTAACACTCAAAATTAATTTTGGAAATCTGAACATGCACCTTACGAATATATATATAAAATACACTGATGCTGTTTAAGGAGAGAACAAAGGAAGGATAGGAATTGTTGTTAAAGAGATTATAAAAAAAGAAGAGAATCAATGTGGAAAAAATTATCCCCCCTGTATTTCTTTCCAGATGCTCCTCCATAATTTCTCACAATAAGGAGACACAAGACAAAATTACGGAGACACAAAATCAAATCCTCTTCACAGCCTTCTCGAATGCAGTGCTTGAAACAAATACTTGCAGTTCCTGGGTTTTTTGATTTTACCTTTACCTATGGGTTATTTCTATGTTTGAAAAATAAAAGTTTAAAGTAAGTTGAGACAACTCAAATGACACATCACTGTAGTCCTAGGAATTCAACTTATGTGCTGCAATGGCATGACTGGCCAGCCACATGCTGCTTTCATTCCACTCAGTATTTTCTGAAGACAAATAATGGTATCACTAAAGGATACAATACCTAAAGATATTTTAAGTAACAAAAAAAAAAAAACAACCACAAAACCACAAGTGACGTTGCGTATTTGATAACAATCTAAAGGAATTATCAAGTTACCTATGCATGACAATGAGAGACTCCCACACAGGCTATATTTCTTACCTACATAAGATAGGTGTGCTTCATACATATTCAGCTAATGCAGTAACAGTTATGACCCAGGAAGTCTCCCACAGCATGGTGAAATGTAGCAATGTTCTCTTAGTTAAACAATAATGTTATCATGTAGTCCTCATGGATTGGAATGACCTAGCCTCACACTATGCCTTAACTGCACTTATATCCTGGCACTTCCTTGGGCCCTCATTACCTCCTAAACCTAGGGTCAGAAGGCCACCTTCACAGCCAGACTGCAATTTTGTCAGTTCACAATGTTCCTTCTTTGAGGAAATAATATTTTTATATGTATGCATGTATGACCTTGGGTGCCACAAAAGGTGGCCCCTTTGAGAACTTCAGACAAAAGCCAATCTGAAGGTGAATGCAGCTGCACACTTTCCTCAGTGGGAACAACACTGCATCGGGGACACCCTACAGCCTGAAAACACTTAAGTTCAGATGATAGGAAATCAAATCATAAGAAAACAGAATGGAAAAATACATATTGAACACTGAGAAAAATTCTGAAAAAAGAGAGATACAAGAAAAATCTACTCTACAGAGCAAACCAAACTCATACTAAGAAGGGCTAGAGACTGATAAGCTCCATCAGCATGATTTATACAACTGATGCATTAAATCCAACCGCAGAAGTTACACTTAATTGTTTCAGTATTTTTCATATTCAGATACAAAAAAATTGTATGCGTGAAGCTTTTTTTCCAAAGGTAAGCTTTATATTTAATTACAGGAACAACCAAAGACCTAACTCCAAATTGGGTCCAAGCATAGTAGCTGCTCTAAAGACTATGGGGAAGAACTGCCTTGTGCAGCATTTTTATGTTGGCCCAGCTTTTGTTTTGTATTTTCTTAGAAGATCATAAACCATGAAAATTATCCTTTCCTTGAAATTATGCTCGTACAGCATTTCTCACAGCAAAGTGCCTGTCCTGATGAGAAAGGCAGCAGTGCACCTATTCAGACAGAAAACAACACTCATTTCCCACTAATTTCAAATTTCTTCACCTTTGAATTTCAGCAACTCTCAGCCAAAATTTCTCAGCTATATTTCAGTATCCTGGAACATTTCATATTACAGACTGGGCAAAAATCAGTGATGCACTTTAGTGCTAAGTTGCAATTTGCACCTGTCTATCACAGATTTCAACATGCCCAGTGCAGTTCTGTAATCTAATACAAGAGAAAGTTAAGCACACACACAGATAGAAGAACCATACTCCCAAATAGAGCATTAATAATCTCTAAGAAAAAAGCACAGAAAAAATCTACTGAAAAATAAATCCTTTTGAGATACTGATTGTTCTCTAAAATATAAAATATTAGCTCCTAGATACAGTATATCCATGCACGGTATTAAATACAAAGCACATTTTTAAGAACATGAACCAACTGCTTATACAAACAAGTGATTCTGTTCTGCGTGAACTTCAATAAAGGTCTTGTAGGAGACTCTGACCAACCAAATCCTTTTAAAATTACCTTTCCAAGTTTAGGTTCCTAAAGAAAGAGATAATTTGTTGTGTGAACCTTACTAACAGTACTTCAAAAGCAGAAGAACAATTTCAGATAATTTTGCTAAAAGATACCTAATAAATGTTTTCCTCTTAGTAAGTCCCAGAGGACAGATACAGGGTAAGTGATGAGTGGTCACATCTCAAACATTCAGACCAAGCAAATAGTTGAGGAAAACTGTGGCAAGCAGTCAGAGGTTTTTAGCAACTTGTGACAGGCAGCTGCTTGAAATTAAATAATACTATAACCACTCAGCCATGGACTGCTTTGTGTAAGCTTCTGTCCCAAAGAGGTAACAGAAGATGTATTGCAAGTGGAGCTAAAACACCTATTTTCCCCCTTCAAATAATGTTGTCCAAATATTGGCTATACAAACCCATCACCACACCAAAAAATGCAAGGGGAAGAGGAAAAAAAAAAAAAAAAGCAATTTAACCCACTCTCCCTTAAGTCAGATCTTCCTGCAAATCTTTCCACAAGAGTATAGGAAGTTATTAAAGGCCAAACGATGGGAATGACATGCCAAAATAGCACATGGATCTATCTTCAAAAGGAAACCGCTTCAGTGATGCTAGGGAGTTACAGCATATGCAAGTTACACTTGGAAACACAGCACCTGCTGCTGTTTGTGCCAAACAGAAGCGTTTCCACCGATGTATCAGTTTTATCATAAGGACATCCCACTCCAGAGTAGAGCACCAGCAATGCTGCTGGGAACTTCATTCTGGCAAGCAAAACAACTGCTGGTCTCATTCTCTACTGGCAGAAGGGAAATGGTAGAGCTGCTGGCCTTAAAAATTCAATACTTCTCAGAAAAAACCACCTTTGCCTTTTTGAGGGAGTTCACAGCCCTCATTTTGTGACTCAATTTGCTTATGCAGAAGCTGGGAGTTTTCACCTACTTGGCTTTTCTGCCCAAGTTATTGCCCAACAATCAGAGTATTATTTTCAGAAAGAGAAAATGAAAACAAGTTTGCAGAAGTTGTTATACCATGGCAACTGCAATTTACCGGTTACGCTGCCTCAAATATACACACTTGGAAACTATTTAAGATTCTAAGACAGTTTATCAACAAGAAGCACCTAGAATGAAAAACTAATTAGAGCAGATTTCTCTGATTATTACTGGATTTCAAAAGCAAGACTGCCATTTACCATAACTCTATAAATTACTTCAAGTAATTAAGAGTTCCATGCTAACCTAAGATTCACAATTTTCCACATGGCATCACCAAGATTTTACTAAATAAAGCACTAGAAAAACATACTTTTGAAGCACTTAAACTCTGGTTGAACTCAAATGAGACACTGCAAAGTAACATTAATACTACTACTTCCTGAATGTTTAGCCAGAGTTTAAGCAGCATTTTGAAGATTTAAGAAAATGAAAATGTAGTTCAGGAAGGCAGTACTATCAGCAGCAAGACATGCACTGCCTCCTTCCAATAGATGAATGTGGCAATTTTAATATTTTCCTCAATATAAAAATACTTCACATGATCACTTCCAAAGATAAATGTCAAGCATTTATAAACTTAGCTATTGTTTGAATGACAGTTACTAACATTAGCAGTACATATATCTAAACTGTAAGACATTTTCTCTTACACACCTTAGCTGAGTATATCACGTTAAGATGTAAACTAAGATTTACCCAAAGGTTCCTCAACATAAAAACTTAAAGATTTTACAATAATATACAAGACAAAAGCTTGAAAAATTATCAGGAAAAAAAACCTAAGTCGTTGACTGCAGTGAGGACAGAAACACAAGGGGTATTGTCTTTAGAAACTAAAAAGGAATTACAGAATGACTCAAAAGGAACAGCAAAACTAGATACCTGAACAAACACAAAAAAAACCCCTCAAACATTCAAAAGAAACAACTATTAGCAGATATAAAACACAGTCATAACAGCAGAGGTTCTTATGCTTAACTGTATTATATTAGCTAACTGGAATTCCTGTTTTTTCCCCTCACTTTAAACAGAAAGTTTGAGCAAGCTGAACTAGACACAATTCTTAAGCTTGGCTTTTAAATGACAATTTTCAGAAAACCAGCAAATTGAGAATATACATCAGCAAAATGCAGATGATGTACTAGCCTAGCACACTATCTCTGAAACTTGGGTACTCAGAATTTGCCTGCAGCTCAAGTGGACATCCATTAGGGTACCCTGGTCTTTCTCTTGATCTGACAAAAGTTATCACAAGTGCCAGCAACTATGTCTGACCGGTTCTGCTATTAGTAAATTTAGAACTGTGTTACTGGCAGTGACTGAAGAGTACAGGCATGGATACCTAGCAAAGCTTGTTTTCCCAACAAATTCGTGTTTGCTCAGATTATCCTGTAAATTGTGAAAAAATGTTAAAATTGTGTACTAATAATATAAATGCATGAACTCTTTGTTTTCCCCAGTTTATTCCATTCTCTCCAGGGATTCTGGCCCTCCTTTATAATCTGAAAATTAAATTTTTTCTTCCTTCTGGAATTAATCCCAGGTTAAGCAGAGCTGGGAAGAGCCTTATATCCAGGCTCCAATCCCTCCTGTATTCTCTACCATAACATACATTATGGGAACCCATTAACATTCTCTGGAATGAGAGCAGGAATTCCTAATTTTGTCTAACATCAGCACACTTATTTGAAGACATGGGCACAACAAATGGAAAAGCTACAAAGTGAAGTAGCTGGTGTGTCACCTAAGCAAATCAAACTGATATTTCCAACTCCTGTAACCCTGAAAATAGCAATACAAAAAGGATATACTGTCCAGGAAGGAAAATACGCTAATTTCTATTATGATAAATAGAAAATTGGTTTTCGTTGTTTTCATAAAGCCTGTAATGCACTATAGAACTTTGGATTGGTAAGCAAAGAGGGCAAGCAAAGCCCTGCAGTTCAGGAGCCATTTCAGCTCCCTTTTCCCAGTCTCCTCACTGGCACTGCTACAAACACACTGGTAGGCAGAAAGTCAAGCACTATAAAATCAGGTGCGATCACTTCAGAAACACAATCTAAGTCATGTGTTTTCAAAACAGATTAGATTTTAGAAAGAAAAATAAGCACCCGCCGAGCTCTCTAATGACTTGTTTTCTCTCAGGCTAACTTACAAACCCATGTCAGCCAAGCCAGGAGTAATAAAACGGCTTACCTTAAAAGCGATCCATTTGATAAGGCTGATAAGGCTCAGAGCTAGGCACCAGATCAATGCGATTCCCATTGAAGAGGTGAAGCATGTTCCCCCCACTTCCCTGACACCACCTACCTCTCCCCCGCTGGTACTGCGGGAGGCTGTTGCCAGAGGGCCGAAGCTGGAGCGATGGGGCGGGCGGTGGGACGGGGAGGGCGGGGTCTGGTCGCCCAGAGCAGCTGCCGTCATAAGTCCGTCCGCCTGCCCACCCGCTCCTCGCTTCACAGGGGAGTTCTACAACCGGAGGACGCGGAGAACAGTAAAGTCTCGCTAAACCTTACAGAATTACTAAAGAAGTTGGGAAAAAAAAAATAACCAAACAAACCACGATTCAGTGCTTTTTTAAACAAACTGCGGGAGATCCCAGCAGCCACAGCACCTGCGGTTACTCAGTCACCACCTCGCCTTCAGATGCTCTCGACACCCCTTTTCCAGTGGATTTCACTGTGGCCGAGACTCCCAGTTTCTTTTATTTCCACGACCTGGAGAGCTGCCATGAACTGAACCGTCAAAACATATTTCAAGATTGCTTTTACAGCAACTTACTGTAAATTATAACTGAAAGTTAACATGTTTAATACAAGCCATCATTGAAACCAATGGTGGTTCTCCAATCTTTCGCCCACTGAAGATCAAACTGTTCCTCATATTCCCTTTCCAGCCACACACACGACTGAGCTGGCATGTTGCTTTCTTTTACTGTTCCAAGGGTTGAATTTGCCTCCAATCCCCCCCTCTCCTATCCCTGGCACCTTCCAGGGTTGTTATCCAGCAGGTGAAGTTCCTTCACAAGCACTGATGGCACAGCCAAGTGGTCCCATGTACTCGCTGTGGCTTTGAGTTGCATTTTAACTTGTCATTGTAAGCTGACAGAAAAAAAGTTTCTTTCCAGAAATACAGAGAAATTTCAATTACTTTGGGGGTGGATGGAGGGGGGGAAGCAGCTACAAAGGGGGAATAAAAGAAAGAAACAGGGTGAGGGATATTGAGGAGTTTGGAAGGATGACATTGAAGTCCTGCTCATCCTGAAACAGGGAATTGAAACAGCTATGCCCATAAAGGGGAGGAAATTAGTCACTGACAGTGAAGATGTGCTAAGATGTTAAGTAAGTAATGTGACTGGTATGTAAACACTTCTTAGCTCAGGCCTTGAGTCTTACTTTTGAGGAACAAGGAGATAATTAAGTCTAGCCAGCCAGTAGATAAAGTGGAAAGCAGACCTTGAAGGCAGCTTGCACCAGGCCATGACTGCTTTCTCTAACAGAGAAGGAGACCTGAGAGATTTGTTTTCTTAGATAATAAATGCGTCTGTTAGAGGGGTTTGGACAATTTCTTTTCTTGGCACATGCATAAGGATGCAATAAAGAATACCTGCTTAATAGTCATCAGACTACTGAGTCTTTTTCTGGCATCAATCTTATAATTACCACAGATTGTGTTGCAAATTCCAATATGCACACAAAACAGAAACATTAACACAGACTACTGAAAGAGTAACATTAGCACCAAGAAATTAATTTTCCCCTACTAGAGGAATAGGGAACACATCCCAGTGGATGTTTACTGAAGGAGACCTAGTAACTGGGATAGAGCTCTTTATTATTTTATAACATGATCTTCAATATTTGTGCTGGCTTTTGAACTATAACCATGATCTTGGCACCAGGCATGGGTTTCTACAGCACCATCATATTCCACACAGGTTTCTTCTGCTCTCTCCTTGTCTGTTGGCTCTAAAAAGCAGTCAAGATCAAAACCACAAGTGAGAACATTGAGACTGGACCTTTTGGTACCTAACTTGATAAACACATAGGTTATGTAAAGGTGTGTCAAGTTCCACCCAAAATGCAAACTGTCAAAGAGGTAGATTTAAAAACACCAGCTCCTCCAAACACTTGACAAGGTTAAAAGGCTCTGATAATTCGTCATCACCTGTTTGGTGTTACTTCAAAAAAATAAACACACTACAATAAACGTCACTAGGCTCTATCTGCATTGGCAACGAGGCAGAACCACAGCAGATCAAAGCACAGCTTCTGTAGAGGTCTTTACACCTATACTACATGAAGCCCGGAAGGGTTTCTCAGCAGGACACATTTACTGAAACTGCCTGAACTGGACCCCACCACAGGAGGTTCAAAGCCACCAAAAATGACCTGCCTCTGTATCTCTATCAAGGAAAAGAGCCTAGATAGCACATGCCAAAATCACTCTGGAAAACAAACAGCCTTGACAAACAGGGAAAATGATGTGATTTGCTTTATTTAAATTCCAAATACAACTCAACTCAAATAGCTTTATATTCTTTGAACAGCCAACCACTTCCCTGTTTCAAAACACACAAAGAGGCTCTTGGAGCGTATGGATGGTCCTATCCTGGGACTGTAGAATAAGCCAAGGCATGTATTGCTACAATTTTTGCATTTGCTGAATAAACATTTCTGTGTAATTCCCTCTCAGACCATGATTATCAATACAGCAGATTACAGCAGAGATTCATTATCAATACTCAGAGTCTTGCAATGGTTGTAACAGAGATCCCACTAAGAAACTTCCTAAAGACACCACTTTGCTCTCATTTTGAAACTGGCATCACATGGGATCAGCTACTACCAATTCAATGCAGCTCCCCATTAAAATGGCACAGTGATTTGCAAAGATCTAAGCATTTCCAGTCCTAGAGATCTGCAAGACTCCACAGAGAAAGCCATTATTTCCTATTAGGTTGCTCTGTTATTTGAAGTACCAAGTACAAGATCCTAATTTCAATTGTATATTTCTAAATACCCATCTGTTCCAATCCTTTCTCTCCTCAAATTCTAACCACCCTGAAGAATGACTCAGTGTTGCTTTACAAACGTCAATAACTACTGTATCTACAGAAGGGTCTTCAAATGTTTTGCTCCCTAAACATTTCAGTAACACCTACACGAAATCCAGAGTAGAAGCAATAGGCATTATTTGGCATTATTGAGTATATGATATTCCCGATTAAATGCAGCAGGGTTTCACAGATCTCCACCACTATGTTAGTTCTTTATGCAGAAGACTGAGGTCTGTTGCTACTCACTCCTACTTTCCAGAATGACCTAATTTCACATGGATGCATTTCGTACCCGGCCCAGAAATGAGATCTCTGTGGAGTCTCCATTGCCCTTCAAACACCCCCTTCCAAGAACAGAAATGGAACAGTGGGGCAACTGTTCCAGGGGAACCCTGATTTCTAGGATACAATCCAGACTAGCACAGACAACCAGTCAGAGAACATTAACAGCGTGTAAAGACAGTAGAGGAATAAGTATTTCATTTACCAATTCATCAGCACGAAAAAACCACACAGCTCTAAAGTAATTTCCATCTTTTCTCCCTGTCTTATTATCTATCACGTGCAATCTCTCTCTCCCACAGACCTGACTAAGAAAGAATTAATTAAACGGTAATCTGTGAGAAGAATTCTTTTAACAAATGTGGGTAGCTATTTGCTGCAGCCCAACTCAACCACTAAACACCGCACTCAAGGAAAAAATAAGGGAAAAACATACCATTATTTTTATGTATAGTGAGAACAGATCTTTTAGAATTTCACAGCCTATGCGCAGTGAACAACTTCTACGAGTGCGACTTCTGTTTATGTCCATTTAAAATGTTACCTAAGCATTTTACTTTCAATTCACCCTCTCAAAATTTTTACCACATTAGACTACTATGCAACTGCATCCAAGACTACAGCTATTCTAGGTGCTGATTAATAAAGTCACACATCAGCTTGTAAGCAAGAAGTAAACATAAAAAATCTAAAAAGTTAAAACTCACTTTCCTTATTATATATAAATCATCATTACAACTTACTATAACTAAACAAAAGAGGTTGGCCAATCTTAAACCAAGGCCTTACAACTTCAGAAATCAAACCTCCAGATCCAGACAGCAGAATTTAGCTATCTCCTTAAAGATCACTTTTCATTTTTATAAATCTTTCACTTCAGTCTTTGTAAGACAGAAAACAAAAATTCCTTAAAACAGCCCTTATAAAAGAAAAAATCCAATGTCAGTGAATGAAGAAAGTCCAAAACTCTACATTTCTATCAATGACACCACTCACCCATCAATTACTCACTCTAACACAGCACAGCACTTCTAAAGGGGTGAGAAGTATTCTGTATTTTATAAACAAATCATGTGAATGTCTGCCAAAGCAAACACATTATTAAATGTTGTGTTTTTCTGATGGCTGTTTCTAACCTTTCATTTTAATTGTTTAACATCATGTTAATGCAGGTTAATAGAAATAGAAATGTGTAACACTGAAAAACTGATTTGGCAGAAATGCACATACCTTAGACGAGAACATATTTTTAAATTTCTTTACATAGATTAGATATCTAGAAACAGATTAATTATTTCCAAAACACTTCTTTTGCAATACAGACTACAACACTCAGTGCCTCTGTCATATCACAAACTTCAGTTACTCTTCTGGCGATTTGTTTCACCTAGCATTGCAAATTTCAGAGTTTCTACAAACATGTACATTTTAAAGGATCTAAACAATGTCAGTTTGTGTCAAGTAACCCCTTATGTTCTTATCAAGACACATCTAGCCAAGAAATGGAACTTCTTCAGTTCAGTACTCTTCCACAGTTTTTTCAGACACTCATTTTTCTGAGACATTTTACAATTTTGTTTTTAGACTTTGTTAAATCCACAGGACTTAGATCTCTGATTTTCTCCAGAAATGCTGGCAAGTAGCTATTCTCAGCTTTTACCAAATCCTCTTTAAAAAAAACAAAAAGCATTTAAAAGTTCAGATTACTTCCTACACACATGTATTTGTCATGTATTACTTATGAAAAACTTATTTTCATAAACATCTAAAAGACAGTAATAAAATCATCTTTGTTTCTAGTTCCTTGCCATCAAAAAAATTAAATTTCAAGAGGAAAGCAGGAAAAGCAGGAAACTTTGTATTAAATAAATAAGCAGAAATGGTAAAAGAACAAGTCAAACAAACCTAGGTTTTATTTTCCTGTTCTGTGATAATTTCAATTAAAATTACTGAATGGCTACACAAGACAAACACTGAAACTGGTTAAACCATCTGCTGTCAAATCCACAAATCAATATAATGTTTCATTTATAATACAATGGCATTACAAATGAAAATAATAATTAAGTTAAATAGACACAGTTTCTAAAGATTGAAGATATTAAAAGAAAAATCATATTAGCCATTCTCAAGTATTTAATAAAAAAGCAAAGCACGAAACAAAGCAGCACGTAGTATTTGAAATACAAAAAAAGGTTAAGCAACATTGATGACTACATTCAATTTCATCTCAAAAACTTAACATTTCAAGCTTTAACAAAAAAAAAAGAAATCCCACATAAGAAAAAAAATGGCAGTTTCTGCTAAATTGTTCTTTCAGGAGAAATTAATCTGGAGACTCCTCTGCAGAAAACACTTCAGAACTTGCTTATGCACCATACGAAAAAAAAAAAAAAAAAAGGGCTTGTAGCCTCCTATGCATTTTCACAAGAACTAATTAAACCTACTCCCATTAAGGTTAAGCTGACCAATTTGATCCAAACTGGTTAAGCAGACCAATTTCAGCTGCACTATTTAAACTTGGAAAGGCTCTAATGAGACATTAACCTGAAAACCTCAACCTTCCGAAGAGCACGGTTTAACCCCTGCCACTGCAACACCTTCCCTCCCTGGCAATCCATTATTACCAGATTTCCACCATTTCTTTCATTGAACAACCAATACAGCCCTTCCTTACCTACTTCTGAATTCTCTTTCTCTGACCTGCAGAAGATGTAAATTTCTTCTAGCAAATGATTTAAAAGCTTACCAATAATAAAGTTGAATATAGCTATTTTTATATAAAATGGATATTTGATAGACATTTGCACATTTGTATAACATAACATTTGTAGCTACTGCGTCCCGTTAATCCTCTGTCAGCATGTGGGTGCCAGAAATCCATGCATCCAAAGACTTTTCATCAAAAGCCTAATTTACCTATTTCAGCATCTCACCCACTACAGATGAAGCCAGCACAGTAACAGAGAGTGATTTTGAGTAGTGCTGTTGCCTACGTCTGCAGGTGTGAAGCTGAAAAAGACTACTGTGTTTGAGACTGAACCATACTGAAAAGGTTTAGTCTTCTATTAAGTAGATGTCAGCATAAAATACTTTTTCTTGGATACAAAGAGGTTTTATTTCTTTAAAAATACGTTAGTACTAAGAAAGCAATACTTAACAAAGGAACAGATGAATTACAAGCTCAAAACTAATATAAAAAAATCCCAAGCAAAAAAATATATATAATTGCAATCCCCTATTAGGGGAGGCAGAAGGGGAGGTATGGAAACAGGTATATAAAGAAAGTGTTCTATTAATAGATTAATAAATTTTTTATACACTTCATAGCTGACACCTTGAAATGAAGATAGAAAGTTACCAGGAAAAAGTGTAAGGACTACAACAACTAATATCCTTCCTGCAGCTTTCTAAAAATCCAGTATCTTTGAACACAATTCTCATTATTCAACTGAGTGTGCATTTTGTCACATTTAAAACATTCTAAGGCCTCATACAATTAAAAACCACTTTCAAGTAGTTTTTCTTAAAAGGATTTCACAGAAGCATACCTTTGAATTTAATATTCCTTTTTGCAAAGTAACAAGATGCTATTTGTATTGTCAAACTTGAACACTACATGGAAATTGATTGTAAGAATTTAGAATTTTTAAAAAAATTTCAATAGAATTCAAGAGATTTACATACGCAAAATTAATTTTCATTTTACTTTGTTATCCTGCAAGGATAACTAAAAGTCACAACATTATCATGTTGTTTCTTAAAGAAGCAAGAATTTGTAGCGGTACCAAGAAGAATGTTTATCTCTGGAGCTCCTTGCCACCCACTGGACACCTGTCAGTCTTGGCACTGGCCTTTATGTGCCCATGTAAAGAAGATTTTGCATGTCATAGCCCTCTCTTGACCAAATTAGGCTAACCTCATCTGCATTGACATCAGCGCCTATAATTTTGGAATCTCATCGACAGAAATAGCTTTATCACAGGGCCCAGCATACAAATTAAGCATCTGTATAGGGCATGCTGAACTTGTGGAAGTGATGAAAAGCTGTAGTGGAAAAATCTCAGCATACGCTTTGAAGCTATATCTAATTAAGGCAACAGTTTCTCTACTTCGGGTGAATTTCTTATTGGAAGTCTTGGTTTTAGTCCACTTGCAGTACTCTGTTTGCACACAAGCTAGTGTTAAAACCTATCATCTTAACTAAGAACACTGAACAGCAGCTCAGCTTTTAACATTTGATGTGTCAATTATACAGAAATTATACAAATTTTTATTACCATATCCCATTTTCGCCCTTCCATTCAGCATCACTAATCATTCTGGTTTTCTGTGAGAAGCATTTCAGTTTGTTATAGGCTTACCTCCACTACTAATTTATGCCATCTGTGCACAACAAACTAAAAAAACCAAGCACAATCAATTTTACTCATGTCACATGACTTAGGCAGCAAGAGGAAAGTCTAGCATGATGATCCAATATAAAAATTTCCTTATGAATGTAGCGAACTAGTTTTATTGAGGGACTTCTGCAAAGAAGCAGAATAACAAAACAATTGAGCTACATAAGCAAACTCGGAAACATTTGGAAAATGAGGGAAGAGAGAGCGGGGAGTAACTTGCACAACTGTAGCACCATTCCAGGTTCTTCATCACTGTCAGAGTTGGGAGCTTGCAGATCAAAAGGCGTACAAGCACTTCTTACCCTCTTCTCTTAAGGGAAAGGAGGAACCCCTGTCAGTTAGTTCTCCAAGGTATGATGGAAGACAGACACGAGCCTCAATATAATTAAAGCCTTTCTCGCCTCATGAAGGAGTTTTAAGACTTATGGAAATATAGATGAGCACACAAAACTAAAAGATCAGAACAAAAGAATAACATTAAAAAGATTCTTTGCTTTAAGGTTACTGAATATGGATGTCATCACTCCTGAAGGGAACAGTACTGTAAGTGCTGAGCTTACTCCCAAAGATTTGGCTGGTAAAAATACAACCCAGCCTGTCATTCAAGACCCCAAGTTTTTTGCAGGGTGTCATGGGGAGCTGACATGTGACATACACAGCAGAGCCTACTTTATCATGCCATGAATCAGTCTACCTCCACCACAATAGCCCTTTTTTTTTTTTAACTGCTTCCTACAAACTGTGCTCATGCTCTAACCAAAATTTTTCATTTCAGTGGAAATCAAACAACTCACTCCCATCCTACTGTCCCCTCTTCATATCCACATCCACCAAATAATAGTGTAGGAGAACAGGAAAAAAAAAAAAAGAGGTAGTATATTCTGTGGCTGATCCTGGTTGAAGTTCTACTGGACATCATGCCAAAGAACATCTCCTATAAGTCACTGGTGAAAAGCCTGACTTCTTGGCCTTTCGTTTATTTCCCAAATTGTAAACAGCAAAGACTTTACAATTCCTGAAAGCACATCACTTTTCAACACTGAACTTCAGATCCGCATTGAGTGGTATGAGTACTGCTATTAAGTAATTTCTATTTCTTTCTTGAAAGTTTCTGACTACCTTCTAGAAAAGCAATACAGACATTTTGGAAAATAGCCTGCTCTGAAAGGTATTCATGGCAATAAGCATTTAGTCAACAGTTGTGTTTTTATAATTCATACTTGTGATGTCCTTAATTTTTACCTCACCCCTTTCACATACCTCTTAAGTAAATTGTCTTACACTTTTTGATTTTTTAACAGACCAAGCGTAAGATTCCATGCTGGCTTTCCATAGAACTCTCAAGCAAATTTAGACACAGAGGATGTTGCTCCAACAATTAAGACATAATTTTTCATTTAAAAAGAAAATTGAAAGGTCTGAAACGGCAACAGGCTTCGCATATCACCAAGTGCTCAGACTCTGAAGGTAGAATTAATTTTCTCAGTGGTTTCTCAAAAGCAATCAAAAATACCAGAGCACATACAAAATACTCATGTTCAAAACCCTAGCCTGGCACAAAAACATCAGAGCTTAGTCATCAGTCATCCCAGGCACCCATGTCAGGCTTGTTAGAAGTGTACTCTTCCAAATTCTAAAAATCACATCTAGCCCTCATAGCTCCCCAGTCTGAATTTTTCCCTCTGTAGGGACTGAGTGGAGGGGAGGAAGAAGAAAGGAAAAGCATATCGAGCAGCAAGATCTCACATCTAGATCTTAACATATGAGAAGCATACAATCAGAAGCTAAGAAAAGCCCTATTTAAACATCTGCACTAATAAGTAATTACAAGATAGAAGTATGAGAAATACTTCATTCTTCAGAGTGAGATTTAATTGCCTTATAAGCTCACACAATCCACCATTCTTCTTAGACAAAAAAAAAACCCTCAAGGAACGATTATAACACTTCTCACAACACAAGAAAGTACATTTTGTACAGATTTCCTGGAAAACAAAATTAAAACCTCACAATGCATTGATGTAAGGACATTCACATGAATTGCACGGGCAACCCAAATACTTTGCTGTGCTTGTCTTTAGAACTCAATCTGTAAAGGAAGAAAATAAAAAACTGCTACACCGCAGGTTTTTATTTTCTTTCAATCATAAAAAAAAAAGAAATCTAAACCAAAACCCACACTATGAAACACTATCAAGCGAGAACACACTTCACCCACAATAGTTCAGAAAGTTACAAAGTCTAGATTCATCTCAAAGGCCACTTCAGCCGTTTTAAGATATGAAGTACTTATACACATCAGTCGTAAGAACAGAAAACGAACTGAAAATCCATTTTAAAAATTAGCAATTTGAAAACACATCCCAAGCAATTAAACAATCTCTACATAGAGATATACAAATACACATACAAATACAGCATATAAACCATATTTGGAAACAAATGCATGAATTTAAAGTAGCCTTCCTTAACCAGTGATTATAAACTTTTTGTAGAAAGTAGTACAATGTGAAAAAAATTAGACTAATTAATTTTTAACCTTCTAGAGCTACCTACACATTTCACTCAAGAACTGATTTTTCTGCACTCAACTGGCTGTCTCTAGTGTCTACAAACCCGAGTTTTGAACAGAAATCTTGAAAACTCCTGGGTTTAGAACTTGGGTAATTACTTCCTTTAGGCAGGCTCTTTCAATATATAATATCTACTAGAGTTCATAGTGGTGTGGCATCAGGGCTAGGACATAAAACAATCTATCCTTCTGGTAAGAGTAAGTTTTCAAGTGCACAGTTTGCACTGAAATGCATTTGGACCCTGAAATTTGGTATTATACAAAGCTTTGAGCAGGTTAGCCACAAGAGCATAGTGGAGTGCTCCAGAGACTGCTAAGAACCTCTGAAATAATTACAGTGAGACTAAACGATGCTATAATTAAGTTTCTTTGTTTAATAAAAATAATTGCCTAATGTTTTAAAATCCACAAGTACAGGGCAGTTTATCTGAAATAGCAATGCCTCTCATCATCAGGTTATGGCTTGCATTTAGTGCTAACACCACTACTAGAGTAAGGAGATGAAGATCCCCGTGAACTAAGAGACTGCTATGCTATTTGTTACAGCACATACCTCTGGAGTACAACACCCACTGCTACCATTGGCTTGTATCTCAACACACTGACATTGTTTAGATCCTTCATTTATTCTCCGATTTCACAAAACAGGTTTCAATACACTCAAAATTTGAGGATTATGAAAAAGGAGAGTCTCCTTCACTGGTGACATTCAAAATCTGCCTGGATGCCTTCCTGTGTGACCCTGTCTAGGTATTCCTGCTCCAGCAGGGGTTGAGGTCTCTTCCAATCCCTGACATTCTGTGATTCTAAGCACAACTAATCAGCTGAACTCTTTCCTCCCACCCACACAAGTGATACAGGAGGCTTGACACTCTTCAGCCCCACACCTTCCAGCCTTCCACCAAGGCATGGATTGCCCTAAGGCAAATATATATCATTCCACTTTTTCCTGATTCCAGACATGTTTGGAAAAAGTGGGGTAAGTTCATACAAATACCGAGGCTCCCTAAGAGGGACACTGGAGTCAAAAGCTTAAGTTCTTTACAAGTAGGTATCTATTATCACATGTTGGAACAAAGCATGGAAAAGACAGCTTTAAAATAGGAATTGTAACTTCTTTAAAGTTTAGAAGGGCGAGTCTGTTACTGCACTAGAGAAAAAAATGGTCATGTTTTTAAACATGCATCTGTGAAACTACTCAGGATAAGTTTCAGTTTGCCTCTAAACCATACATTTTCAAGCTAATATTATGGCATTTTCCTTTTTTTGCAAAAAAAAGAATAAAGACATCTAAAAGCTAAAAAAGTCTTTCAGTGCAAAGTTATAAAGGTTGTGAAAATACCCCCTAGAAAAACCAGCTGAAATGACAAGTTATTTTCTACTGGTAGAAGAGATGAGTTGGATATTCTCACAATATTTTAATACAAAACATTCCATATAAAATGGAACTTCACATGGAAAATTAAACATCTTGTCAGCTCCCAATCCCTTGCTTACTATAAATTATATCATAAACCCCTCAAAAGAAGAAAGTGACTTTTATTCTGGAACCAAATACTTACTTTGTATAAAATTTACACCGAAAAATTAACCTTATGGGTTATTTTTGTACTTCTGTCCACTAGCATCTATGGTTAATTTCTTTGAGATTCTTTTGTTAAAATTAAAAGGGTGCAGATTTCTCCAACTGCCAGAATTGCTTATCATTTTTGTTTGTTTTTTTAGACAAAAACCAGGAGGAAGAGGAGGCATGAAAAAACTTGAAACAGATATATAATTTCTAAAGGAACATATCTGGGGCTCTTTTTTCCTCATGTTAAACTACCTATTTGATAGAGTTTTCAACAGTATCAACTTCAATGGATTTTACTTCCTACCTTTTTCTTGCACCAGCAAAGGTACAACCCACTTTATCTCTGATGAATATATACTAAAGTTTCTCAACTCCCAAGAGGGCAATTATTCAACAGCGTTACTTGATTGCTCTTAGCTTGCAGCTTTTGTGCTTCAGTGAAACCTTTTTATAAGAAGGTCTGCAGATTGCTCAAAAAACCTGACAGTAAGGTTGACCACAAGTTTAGAAAAGAAGAGACTAAGGAGACTCACCTCAGGCCTGCAATGACACGTAAGAGCTTCTCTTAAAATAAAGATGAGCAAACATTTTGCAAAGCCAGAAGAGTAACACAACTCTTTGTAGAAACTAGGTGAAAAGGAGTGACTGAATTCACGAACCTATAAATTCACACAGCATGCATAGCCTAAGAAAAAAAACAACATCCATAGGCTTTTCTTTAGCTGCCACTTACAGAATCACAGAATGCACTGAGTCTGAAGGGATCTTCAAAGTTCATCTTGTCCAACCCTCTGAAGTCAACAGATCAGGTTGACTTGCAATAGATCAGGTTGCTAGGAACCTCATCAAGACTGGCCTTGAATACATCCAGGGATGGAGCCTCCACCATCTCTCAGGGAAACCTGTTCCAATGCCTCACCACCCTAATAGTGAAGAACTTCCTAATGTCTATCTGAAGCTGCCCTGCTCTAGTTTAAAACTATTTCCCCTTGTCTGATTGCCACATGCCCCAGCAAACAGACAATCCCCAGCTTTCCTGTAGGTCTCCTCCAGGTAGGCCACTATAAGGTCTCCCCAGTGCCTTCTCTTCTCCAGGCAGAATGGTTTATGAGCATTAACTAACCACAGGAAAGAACTGAGCTTCATCACCACCACCATCAGATTCATGAAAATAAACCTGAACTTCAGCTCATAGAAATACGGATCTAGAAGAGAAGCCAGGCATATTATTGCCTGCTTCAACATGCAGCAAGTAGACTATTTCCCCCCCCCGCCTAACAGTTTCCATTTTGGAACACATATACAACAGCTAAAGCACTACTTTGGACAAAGTTCTTAAAAAGTCATCTACCTGATTTCCCCTCAGTTTATCAATCTGGACTGCTACATATCTAGAAACTCTCCAGAGTGAAATTCAGGATCAGGCACAGCACATTCTGGGGACTGAGATAATTTGATACAATAAAACCTAACACAGATCCAGTGTTCTTATGGATATAAGAATAGCCTGCACATACACACTAAATCTGTGAATGTTAAAGCATGCTGTATGTGTGCAGAAAGCTCCTTGGACTCTTAGCTGCTTTCCCCATCAGGAAGTTCTAGGTGACTTCACTGACTTGATGTGTACATGTACCACTTCAGAGTAAGAGTTTTTTTTTCTTCTTTTAAACTGAAGACATCATCAAACTTCATGAGACAAAATCAACATCACTCAAGTGGCATTCCTTGAAATAAAAATAAGGGTACAGTGTGCAGGAAGGTAATTAGGCTTTCACAAAGAGCACTTTTTTGGTACCTACAATCAAAACTAACAGGCAAACTACCAAAAAGTATCCAGCACTAAAAGCACTGAACTATAGTCTGATCATGAGAGAAACAAAAATTAATAACTAGAATCAATGTGTGATTTCAAATATTACACAGATACATATCTGAAGCTTTTCCAAATAGCCAAGAACTGCAATACACCCAAGTGGCATATCAAAGCCAGAGACGCAACAGGCTCATTACCTCTGTTGATAAAAAAGGCTAATTCACTACCTACAAAGGCAGTTTAATCTCGAACAAAACTGATAAAGCTATCTTCAGTATCAAGATAAAACTCTCTTCAGTATCTTGATTTAGATGCTTTCTAAATCTACAGAATCCTCCCCGGGTATGCTATCAATCTTCCTTGCACTCCTGCCTAGCTTTCTGCAAAATACCAGCAGCCAGAAACTTCATTTGTGGATCACAACAAAGGTCTCTAAGATATCAAGGACAGCAAATTTTGGTTCTGTGTGATGATGACTTAACGTTAGGTTCTTAACTGTGCTGGTAAAGGAACAGTTTGCTTGTTGATGGAGACAAAACCCATTATTCCACAGTAAAATTTTCTTGTAACAGTAGTGGTGAAATGTAGTTGAGACTCTTTCCAGCATCCAGACAGCCCTGAAAGAGCAGACCCTCAAACTCTTAAAAACCCTGTATCTGTCTTCAGGAACAGCACCAACATACAACAAAATGCTATTAGAATAATATACCTGTTATAATGGCTATGATAAAAACCTGTTTCAGAAAGCATAAACCATCCTAAAATTTGATCACCCACCATTTTTATGATGCAACATCTACCAGCATAACTCAAAACCAATGAAATATTACTTTCACTTCCCTTTTCTCTCCAACAGAAAAATACTAACCAAATTGTACCAGTGCAGAAATACTGAGCATTTGATCTAAAAATCTTATAGCTAATGAAAACAATTTTTCAATGAAAGTTTTAAAGAGGAGAACATTCTATTAACTTTACTGCCTTCCACTAATGAATAAAAGATTGGGAACAAAACATTTGTGTACTCCAGTAGCTGTAATCATGATGCTTCACCTATTCTACTTGAATGAAAGTAACAGGATACAAAAATACCCTTTTATTTGTAGTAATGCACAAAGCATTTTTAAATAAAGTTACAATTTGGAGATAGCACAGATTTAAATAATGCACACTTCTTGCATATGACAGTTAAGTTTTAAGGAAGTAATTTAATGAGCTTGTGAACTTGAAATTCTGAGACAGTAGGAAATGTTCATGTTGCAACTAGAGATACTTGCATTTGTCTGCACTGATACAACTTCTGGAGCATAGCTCTGTAAGCTTCTAGTGCACAGCCATGCCTACATTCCAGGCAATACCAAGAATCAGTTACTTCACTTTTCCAAACAAAAAGCAACAGCAATCCACTACGAATCAGCCTAGAAGCTCACATCAAAAGAAAACAACATTTATTTTCCTCTTATCTGCATATCCAAAACCAGATTGCAGAAACAAAGACTCAATACTAAACACATTCTGTAGGTCTCACTTCCCAGAAGGGAACTGGTTTCCTCAACTTCTGTTCCTCCCATCCCACTTCTTCCCACTGCACTTTCCTTGTCCACATGTGAGGTGCCACAAATTCTTAAGTAACTGATAACATTTCCAAAGACAAATCACCTAGATGGCTGGACAAAGCTGATTAAGAAGATACAGTACAGCCATCTCAGCTTCATTTGAATGCGTGGGAAGAACTGACGTTGATGCCAACCCATTTATGTAATGCGGTCCCTGCAGATGTTCAGCTACTTTGAGTTGTCAGCTGGCTTTGGAGATACACATCAAAAAGCAGACTAGCAATTTAAAGAACAACCCTCCAGGTGGTGTCGTGTGGATTTTAATATGGCAAGACACCTAGAGAAACCTGCTGAGATATCCACCTTATAGAACAGAAAGTTGTAAAAACCTTAATGACACGTTCCACCATGGGCTAATTAGAATTAATTTGTGCCCCGTGGCCTCAAGAGCTGCTCTTAGAATACTTAAAAATCCTTAATTACCTTCAAGAAGACATCTTCTTGCTATTATTTGGCTTGTGATTGCAGGACAATTTAAAGTAGCAAACCTGAAAACTGTTAATTCCAAAGCTTGTCCATCCAGATCTAATATTTTTAAATGCCTTTATTTCACGTATGCATTTGCATACCTGAGAGAAGCAGAATCTGGTCTGTATTTTTACCACAGAAATCAGCAGAGCACTGCCCATGAGCCACCTTTTTACCCTTTTGAGGAATCAAAGGTCAAGACTAAAGTATGCACAGTTCTTAAAAATACACTATATAGGATTTTCTATCTCAAATATTTGAAAGAGCCACAAGAACATTTCCCCTATCCCACTTTTTCTTCTTTTTAAATCAGAGGCTCTGCCATGCATTTTACATATCTTTCCAGCTGGTTTTACACTTTCAAAGATACTTCTCTCCTCCTTCACGCTACTGAAGTATTCTACCTCATCATATCTAACATCAAAAGACAAAGCTCACACTCCTCCAAAACACTATACTCTTGCTTGATGACAGAAAACAAATTTCAGTTAAAGTTGTGTGGTTTGAAAAAAAAAGCATTCTTCCTAGGAGATGCAAACTTTTAGGCACTCCATTTTGTGTGTATGAAGGAACAATTAGTCAAGTTTTCATATAATATGATGAAGAGTCAGCATTATCAAGCACATCTCCCGCACGTTTGCCTACTAGCTAGTAGGCAATAGAGTAGGGAAAATGTTCTTGTGGCTCTTTCAAATATTTGAAATAAAAAACACTATATAGGATCTTCTAAGAACTATTCAAACACTGCTTGAGAACTTAAAAAGCAATCAGCTTCACAGTCCTCCAGTATCCCTTTCAAAGAATACCTATTAAAAACAGTCAAACAGAAACATTTGCTAATTAATATTTAAGTGTATTCATGAAGATAAATGCAGTTCCTTTAACGGGAATTTTACCGGTCACAGAATACTAAGAAAACATTTTATTTTAAAGCCTGCCAACCACAGACCTCTTGTCCCAGCAAAACAGAGGCAAATCATTATATCACTATCAGCAGCAAACCACACGCTCAGTAATCAGCATATCCCACGGCCACTGCTGAAGGCATAAATAAGTACTAGAGATCATCTATAAAGCTATTAGGAAAGATGTGTCTTTATCACAGAACATAGTTTTTCACAAACAAGCATAAATGCATTAATTTCATCCACTGAAAAAGCAATGTATTATTGCAAGAGTGACAATGCAATTAAAAGTAGAAGCAACATCAAAGAGACTAACACTAATGCCTGCTACAGTATCTGCACCAGTAATTCTTGTATTACTGGTCCAGGGCTCCACCTTGCACCATCAGACCCCAGAATATTTACGTATATTTCCATCTTCATTTTCATCCCTTTTCTGTCTCAAGCAGCAGTGTGAATAGTAAGAGACTGACAAGTCCCTTTTCCACTAGGCTTGAGTCTCTTTCACACTCCAAGTATAAGCAGAAAAACTATCTTTCATGGTAGACAAAAAAGACTATAGAAGAGCCTGTAAGATTTGGGGAAAGAATTTATGAAGGAGAAAAGACTCCAAAAACAGCTAAGTGAAGGGATACACTTCTTTTATCTGCTCAGTCAAGATGGGAACATGGAAGAGATGGACACTTAGCAGCCTTTTTCAACTGGATTACACAGGACATGAGGTCACTGCTGTGAGGGCAGAGATGACAAAGTCCCTTATCTCATCTGTAGTCCTTGCACAATTTTCAGTCCCAGAGCAGAGGTTTTATAGTATTTTGATTTCAAACCTTATTATAACATTACTTTTTGCAACAGTACTGAGAAATATTTAAAACACAGACAACTCTTGTACATTTCAGCCAAGTGTAAACAGCTAGCATACAACAATTTAGTTCAGAACTGCAAACTGAAGAAAAACAGTAGTACTTAGGGTAAAACCTATATACAGCATTTAGATGTGCATGATGAAAACAGAAAATCATTTCACTTAACATAGATTTTAACTACATAAGCATTTCACCTGCCTTTAGAACTGCAGATCTTGCATCTTTGTTGAACCCAAATGTTATACTGTAAATGCACCAATGAATTTTCACTAATATGTTTCTTTTTCCTGAACTAAAAAATGCGGGACCATTAACTGATTAAAAAAGTAATAACCTACAGGATGCCTGGGACTGAATACAAAAAAGAAGGTTATTAATCAAATACTGGAATTATAGGATGTCAAGTTCCTTGCCTGCCTTTAAGGTTGTTTTTGCCAAGTCAGTTTGTTCATAGGATGAAACCTGACTCTGAATCATTTCAGTTCATTATAGGTCTAACTAATCTACATAAGTAGTTTCTTTATTAGTCTTCCAGACACTACTGCTCCAGGGCCTTTACAAAACCCGTTCCAATCACTAAATTGTAAATATGAACAAAAGCACATTTTGCAATCCCCCTTTATAAATTATTTAAGGCCTATACTCTCTCCTGGGTGTTCAGAAGACTTACAGTGGTCAAAGGAAGGGTAAGGTTTCAGAACAAAAAAAATACTGACACTAAAAACTGTAACCACACTCTCCAGCTGATAACTCAGTACAACCAAGTTCATTTCAGAAAACAGGACTCTCTTTACATATCCTTTCTTTTCTCAAGTTTCTTCAATTCCAACCAACAACTCCCTTTCTTCCCCAATTACTGTGCACAGTAACTACCAAATTCCAAATGATGATGTTATTCCATAGTTAAAAGATTTAAAGCTGTCTCACTGCTTATAGCAGTGCTGGAAGCCGCTGCACAGTTTCAACAAGGGTGAGAAAATTGATACATGGACACTTAATGAGTATTTGAGAAGCAAGCTCAATGTTGGAAACCGTAACTCAGTAGCTATTGCCTCACTGGAGGCCACTTTGTATCATGTAGGCACTAACATACTCTCAGCAGCAGCATTTTTTTTCAACCCTTTATGAGAATGAGAGGGACAGCCCAGAGGCAGCAAAGAATATTGCTTCATGAGAAGGGATAAAAGCATACACCATCACATGACAACAAACACAAGCTCAGGTAGTCAAGAAAGCCCTAGAAGCCCACAGCTTTCTCCTACAGACTAGAATAGCTCCCTTCTTTTTACCAAAGCAATTAAATCAGAGGAGCTTATAAAAAGTGGAGATCTGCTTTGAGTTTTATCATATACTATAATAAATAATCCATGTTTTTCCAATAGATCCATTTCCTCCATTTACCAAACTCCCTTTCATTGTCACTTCTAGAGTAAAGTGAAGTACCGGGCCCCATAAAGACACCTGAAACTTTCAGAGAGAGTTTGACAGGCTGTTATCTGCGCTGGGCTACCACACAGGAATGTGAAGAAAGCAGTACCACAAACCAAGTAGCAGAGGTGAAAAAATATAACAGATGAAATAGACAGGGATCAACATGTGCATTCAACAAAACCATATTGCTTTCAAAACAACCTCACAAAATGCAGAGGTAATATACTGTCATCAAGCACTTCATATAAATGATACAATCTTCAACTTCTCCCAGAAGGCACTGGCAATACAACTCTCATTCAGTGCCTTTAGTCAGTCCTCGTTCTTTGCTCTCACAGATATTACAAAGGAAACTTCAGGTAAGACATTTACACTGCATCTTCTAAAGCAAACATGAAGATCTGCGTGCATATTACTTTTTCTATCCTCAAGTTTTGCTTCATCTGCAGATCACCTGCTACTGACCAATTCTCAGAAATGCCAGTATGCATCAAATAGAAGCCAATACATTTCTTTTCACAGCTTCTTCTCTTGTATCATGATAAAACACATGTATCAGTGGAACAGTCTACAGTACCTAATCTGTCTTATCTACTCTTTGTTAACCATTTCTAGGAACACCGCAGGTGGTGTACTGAGCAGACCAGCATACACCATTCAAACTCCATCAAGACACTTCAGAGTGAGATTCAAAATAATTCTGCCAATCAATATAATCAACATACTGCGTGCTCTACTAAATTCAGCAGAAACGGATGACTGAACAACTGTGCACACATCTTCTCAGTCAATCCAACTCTAACTTGGCACCCCAGTAACATTAAAAACAGCTATTACGGTATGGTTGTTCTTGGACTAAGACATGTTTCAGGTCAAGCTCTACAAAGTTTGAAGGAGATATTTAGTACCTAGAAATCTGGAGGGGAAAAAAAATAAATTAAAAAAAAAAAATCAAAGACTATAAGGAACAATCCCAACAGTTACCTAACAACATCCCAAAGTGTAACAGCATAAAACTATGTCTTGACCATTTTTTCATTTGGACTGAGTGCATCTAAAACTTCACCATAAATGAAAAAGGCTATGACTCTAGTAAGTATAAACTTATTGTTTAGAAAAACCAAGAGAAATCAACAAATCCTCTAGAAATTTAAGTACTTAGGGTATGATTTTGTCTTGTGATTTCACAGAAATGTGATAACAGATGTTACAATGAAAACTGGGATTTTTTCCTCATTTCTGCATCTATGCAGCACTGACCACATCCTTATTCCATTACTGTATTTTCATATGTATCTATATATTTACTTCCATATATATACACACACACATACATTCCTACAAATACACATACTACCAGGCCATTTAAGCACACTAAGCAACTCTGTAAAGACAAGAGACAGGACTGATCCTAACATTCTGACATACATCATTTGTAAACTTTGACAACCATTTTTTACTTTTTCCAGTAAAAAATGTGGACAGACTTCCAGTTTCATGAGAATGTTTCATTTGTGAAACATTCTAGCCATTATTTCTAAACATTCTAGCCATATACATGAGAAAAACAAAACCAGAATTCCATATTTTCAAGAAATCTACCAACTCAAATTTCCAAAGTGGATATTTTATGGTTAAAGAGAGAAAGAAATACAAATTATTTTGACTTAATGTCCTTTACTGAGTATTTTTTCTAAGTTACCAAGAGCTCTTTTAAATTTTTTTCTACATAGTCAAATCTACTCAACGTTGAGATGAAACAATCAGAAGCACAGACTCATCTAATAGATGAAATTAGAGATTTTGAAGAATATGAATACTAAGGCTTTTTTCAATACTTATTAGCAGAATACAGTGCAATAGTTAATTTGAATTACACCAGGGAATTATTCATCCCACTCTTGTTTGGGGAGATAGTAAAACAATTCCACAGTTGTCAGCTGTTCTGGACATTCTTCCAACTGCAGGGCTTCCACACATAGCGCTGCCTCTGACTGCACATCCCTGGTCCTTTCCTTGTAACAACACACTTTAGATCCCACAAGAAAGTCAAGAAGAGTTAAATCAGCAGAAAATTACTGCTACAAAAAGAAAAGGCCTTTCTGCTGCTGCAGTTTGGGGAAGTAGGTTTCTGCAGGGTCTGAGGAGTGCAAGTGTCAGCACAAGAGAAGTAATGACATGCAGCTAAAAGCAATTACTGTGCAAGCAATACCACTTCCATTTAACACAAAAAGTACCTTGGAATTATGACTGCAGACATGAAATAAAAATCTTCTGTGAAAAAGAATAATTACTGGTTAAAATAATATTTGTAATAAAAACTATGGCACCAGTCAATGATAATCATCAACCACCATGCTTCTCCAGGCACTAAGTGCAGCATCACAGCATGTCAAACAAGGCAGAATTAAAGAAATTGCCCTTCTATTTTTCATGACACATTAAATGCAAAAACCACTGCATTTAGCTTTAACAAACTTAATTTGAGGAATGTCAAAAACAATAAACCTCCTCAAATGCATGTTACATCTTAGACTCATTTCTCAACGTACTATTTAGCTCATTGGTCTTTTCCTCCTCTTGCTATAACCAGGCCCTTCACCACATTTAGCAGAAGAAAAAAACTTCGATCTCTTAGCTCCCTAGTTGGTTACAATACGATCAGACTTTTTAGTACATAGCCTATGCTCTTATACAAATAGCAGGAGAAAGCAAATACAACAGCATTAAGGATAAAGAAAAAAAAAAGTCTTAAATTTAATTAGTCATAGTCTCCCCTACTTAGTCAACCAATCATGAATAATAACTTCTCATCTAATCCTCTCTAAATCATCTTCCCTAAAAAGCTCATGAAAATGGCTTAGCCTTGTAGTGCACAGCAGATTATTTCACTTACAGTCTATTGTATCAGAAGGTGACAGATGAGGAATTTCAACCAAGGGCCTCTGATTAAGATACAAACATCCCTTCTGGCCTCAACTAGGCCTGGAGGGCAAAACTAATGCCATAATATTACACGAAAAACAACAAGGTAACCATAACTTCAGCTGTTCAACACATAGAGAATACCTCTATGCTCCTTAAAAGAGCCTAAAACTCAATACAGATCACAGAGTAATAGCTGAACACTCCCCGCAAGCAAAACCTAAGAAATTTAGTAACTGTAACTTCAACTTCTAGTCTTCATTTCTTCTCAGTTGCAGAGTTCTTGGAATAATCTGAAACGACAAAGATCTATGCAGTGTGACTATTTTCTGTATCCTTTTTGATAGAAGAAAAAAATTGGAAGGGGCAGACAACAATTTCTTCTAGTGTTTAGGATATTAAGCTTTTTATTTTGAGCATAACATAAGTTCACTTTCCCCCCCCCCCCTACTTTTAAATTCAGGCAATAAAGTCGTACCATTTCCTCTGTCAATTTGTGGGCTAAATACTGGATGATCTAGCTGTCCAATTTAAAACAAGCCAGAAAAAGCTGATTAAACATACCTTCAAGTCCAGGAAAAAGCGCAGAAATACCTATTCTCATCATGCTAAAAGGAAATGTAGCTCAGACTTTACAGTAGAAGAAATGGTGGAACAAAACTCTCTGGAACTCATAAGAACAAAGAAAACTCTTTACCTCCATACATAGCAGTTTCACATCATTTTTGAAGCTGTAAAATAAGCAGTATGCATGATTGTGACTGATATGAGAAAGTCACCAATATGAGAAAGTTGATGAAATCTAAAGTCTAAAATTCCACAGATAATAATGAAGAAAATGTAAGGACTCCAGACTTTATGAATGGCTACAGGCCAGTAACCAAGAGAAGGTAAGTCAGGGCACTACTAACACTCCACAACACATACGTATTTCAGGAGATCAGTGCTGCACAGAAACTTTTCAGTAAAGTTTAAAAAAAAACAAAGCACACATCACGGAAGTGCTAGATCACTCCTGACTAAATATGAAACCTCCTCAGTACGTCATCAACTGCAACACTGATAAATGGAGCCTATTAGCTACAAATACAAAGCAAGAAAGAGCACATACCAGCATGACTTCTGCCATGACAGCCATAGTCCCTCCACTATCAGACTATGCAAAAAGGCTTTTTTGATAGGAAGTGTCAACTTTTTCCCATCTAGATGTATGTCAGGAAACCACCTGTGTACTAGCATAACAATATTGTACCTCAATAGACAATTAAGACAGCTAAGAACAACCACCATCAGATGGTGACTGCACACAAAGATGCTTATCCTTTCCCGTACCAAGGCATCAAGCCATCAACTGGAGTCTCAGCCTTCCCATTATAACCTTTTCCCTCACACCCTTGGAATAGGTTCCTTTATCTTTTCTTACGCACTTTCTGCCCTCTTGGGATGGAATCGACCCCTTGCCCTGACGTGGGCAACAGGCTGTATTTGGCATGTAATAAATATGCACTTTTACTAGTCAGAATAGCCTTCAGTTATGCCTGCTATGGAGAAAAAAATAATTAAAAATAATTTTTTTTTAAATCACTGGTAGAGGAAAAAGCTTTTTTGTCTCCATATATTTCATTTGACAGCAAGGAATAGGAGAAATAGTAAAACGTTCTGTTAATACAGAAGTAACCTCATTATTCTTATTGTAGCACTTCCTTCTGATGCTTAAGTAGGCAAAGGAGGGCCTGCTGCAAAACTTAGCTCCTTCAGGCTTTCAGCCCACAGCTGAGAAAAGAATCTGCTCTGTACCTTGTGATGAAAAGCAGACTCCAGGAATCTCTTTAATTATAATTATTGCGGGAGTGTGGTCAGGAAGACATTAAATCAAATTGCTGTATCAAAGGTGTACAAAACAGAGGGAAGTGGGAGGAAAACACTGTTAGGCTGCTATAATAGAAATAAAAAATTCCCAGGCTATGCAAGGGATGAGGGCAGGGAAGGTGAGATAACAGCCACAAGTTTATTTTTGCCCAGAAAGAAAACAAAGTATTTGGCTACACATCCCATTCAATACACCTGGGATGAAACCAAACAAATAAACAATTCCCCAACACACACTTCAATCCAATTCTGTAGAGCTACATTCTTCAAACAACATATTCTGACTTTGGCAGGCTGCCTTCCTGGATTACACAGGGTGCTTATTTACACTGCAGATACTTGTTAATGACACAATCAGAACAAACTGAGGAAAACTTCACATCTAATCAAAGTCTTCCAAGCTTGCCTATGAGGATTTCTGTGCATAGCACTGAACTGGAATTTGAAAAGTCTAGGTGCAATTACTGATTGCAAGTGCATGCTTCCTGTATGACCCTACATGGACATGTGTACACATCCAAGTGTTTCTATTTCCTTAGACATGAGAATTTTCTCAAGTAGAATTCAACATTTCACTCATTTGTACAAATTAACATGTGGAAAGTACTGATGGGTGTTAACAAAGATTTCTACAGTAAAAGCCAACCAAGTTACTTTGGTTTCACTCTTCTGTAAAGAAACCAAACCAAAAACAACTAATTTGAGCTGCCAAATTACTCAGTATTTCCATGCGGACTCAATGAATTTTTAAGAAAGGCAAGGTTTGGTCCAAACCAAAAGGCGCTTCTTACATGTGAGACTTAAGTTGTCACAATCTGGGAAGAGTCATGATTCAGAGATTCTTCAAGTTAGAAAATGACTGAGTATATTCAGAAAGCTACAATTTTAGCAGAAAACAAGTAGAAACTTGTATTTCTGAGGTGATGAGGGAAACGCATGAAAACAGTAAGTCAGTGATCATTGACGTGACATAGGACTGTTCTAACAAGTCACCATTCTAACTACTACCAGGCTTCCTCCTCTGCCCACAACAGGCTTAGCAGAAAACAAAAGAACTAAAGAAAAACTCATCTGCAGCTTTCCTCAACATTATTTTCCACATGCCAAAACAACAGGAACGTCAGAGAAACTACATTATTTTTATGATACTTTTCTTTTACCTTATAATTGAGCATATTACCATATTGACTCAGAACTAACACAATTTGGAGACTGTTGCTTGACTCAAGCAACCTTAAAAAATAAAAGAACACAAGACTTACTCAGCAAACACAGAGCTTTTTCAAAGAAAAGTTCCTGAAACAGACATCCCATTTATAATGCAAAAACATATATCTGCATTAGTTTCTATAAGATACAGAATACTCATATGGTAATGCCAACATCTTGTAAAATTGTTTTATTGTTAAAATTCAGTATGTAACAACTTGAAGTACACATAGCTACAATCTCTCTTTAGAGATCAGAAAAATCAAGGTTCATACAAAGCACAAAACATACTATTACACAATCTGGACAAAGAAGAATTGACTTCATGTGATTTAAGACAAGTATTCTGCTTAGATCTTACATAGGCAATTTAGACCATGAAATAAGCTCCTGTTATCTTTTGCAAAATTAAAGTACCAATGTTGCTTTACACTAAAGCATAAGAAAAAGTTAATTGGTCATAAAAATCAGAGGGCATTTTAAAAATAAATTGCCACATAAAATTACTGCAGCGCATGAGATTCCCAATGAGAACTTGCCCATGCTATGAGTAGAGTGAAAAATCAGTCTTTGCCTCTTATATGAATAGATTGTCTCCATGCAACCAGACACAATAAATACAAGATGAAGGGAATGGCAAGCATAGCAACAACAGACAATAAATTCCAGAGGCTAAGAATCACATCATGAAAATTATTTCATTATTCTAAGTTGTTAATTATTCATACAGCAAAGATACGGGAAACAGCAAAAGAAAGCTAACAAAAGAGCAAGCAATGAAGAAACACTGATGGAGAGAATTAGAAAGGTATAAAAGAAAAGCCATGATAAATGGTAAATGAGGAAAGAAAGGATTTCAGAGTAGAAGTTTCACATTCAATACAAGGGTCAATTTAAGGGATTCCCTCTGTCTCCCCAACACTCATTACTCCTGGTCTAGCATTGTGGTGTACTGCCTCCTCATTTGTAACAAGCACCATCATTGTGAAACTGTCCTGTGAATCAGTCAGGGCTGAAAAAAACCTGATTAAGAAGTTAAAAAAAAATTTCACACAACTAAGAGGAAAATGTAGGAGCAGAAATGAGCAGCTGCAAGGGAAAAAATAGGTCATGTCTACACTTCTCCCAGCAAAAAGGTGCAACCATAAGATTAAAGACCAATGTTTACATTCAAGCCATTAAAATCCACCTCTCAACTGTGTCTTGTAACAACGTATGTGAAGTAAAACATCAGGTCAGATACAATGAAAAGCAGAGATACACAGCAAAAGGCAAATCAAAGCACATGGCTGATACCAGAGGACATCTTTCAGAGGAAGTGTGTATCTTTCACTGAAAAATCTACCACTGCAGTATATTTCCAGCTGCTCTTAGTGACTCTTCAAATGAAAGCTAGGATTCTATGTGCACAATCTACAGTCTACTATTCAGGTCTATGTAACACAGAGAATCACAAAGCACAACGTTACATTGCTTAAATGCATGAAATGCAGATGCAATAAAGAGGGATTATGAATTAGACAATCAAATACCAGGTGCCATGCTGTACATGGTACTACCTGGTACAAAGTAACATCTGGTACTTCAGCTAGAGACTTCGCGCCTATATTTCTGAGGCTCAGTCTTACATAATTTGCTCTATTCACTCTGCGTGTAATTTCATCCTTAGGAGAGGTCTTTCTTTACCATCATCAGATGTTTAAGGACAGAAAACCAAAACCAGATCTTTACTTCTATTCAGACTCTGCTGCTAGGTACCACTGATGCCATTTTTTGATGCAACGATTAAAGTGCAGAAGGTAGAACCTTGTAATAGTAGAGCCCACTATAAGATAGGTAGACAGAAATAAGTCTAAAATAGCCGGTTAGGCCTAAGTTTTGTTACTCATCTGTAATAAATAAGCTAATATGAAGTAAAACTTCTGGGGGGAGGTTGGGAGTACAGTACAGGACAGAATCTAAAACTGCTACCAGAGACTACCAAAGTATTTTCCATTATTAACTCCTATTTATTAAAAAAAGTCAAACTCAAAATTTCCACAATAAAGTACAGTTTTATAAACTCCTATTTCAGCATTACTAACAACACATTTTAAAAAACGGATAATGCAAAGAATCCAAAATTGGCCTCTGAAAGCCCAGCTTCAATTTAAAACAACAACATAACACTGTGAACCTAGATTTGATCATACCAGTATGAAATGTCCCAGTAATTTCAACAGCTACCCATTCAGATGCCCTTAAGAAGAGCTTCGAACATGAAGTAATTTAAAATGCTAGCGTTAAAGACAATTAACTCAAAGAATTGTATAAACTCACACAATAGCAGCTGTGCACTTGACTGGACTTGAACAATAAGAGTCACAAGTAACCTCCAGGTAACAGGTGTCACTTTTACTGCTAATTTTTGCTGTTCGTACTTTCAAATGAAAGAAAAGATTACTACAAGGGAATAATACATACAAAGAAAATTGCAAAGAGAAAAAGAATAAGCTTTTCTCTACATTTACTATATGTAACAGGTGTAAATCATCACAAAGAAGAACTAAATTGAGTATGGGGAAAGAACGTTCTTATGACAAGAACAGTTGAGCACTATTAATGTCAGTTCAGTTGCTCACTGAGATCACATAATTTCTATTATCTGAGGCTTTTATGAATTTCAAAAGTCTACAGGTAACATCCTTTAAATCAGTTCTGACAAACCTCACTAAGCTGATTTTATTTCAGGCTACCCAATTTCCTGCTTGTATCAGTTTTCTGCTCTTTTAGAGAACTGAATCAGCAAATGCCTGACAATCATCCGAGATGGCACAAGCGAAGTAGCAATAATACATGCTTAATGTCAGGACTTTAACCTTCAACGAGTTATGTCATTTCATCACATCTCCTTAGATTGTATCTTTAAAAACAGATTAAGCAAACAGATAAGACAAACATCTGCTAATAATACCGTAAGTAAAATCTATACTTTCTGGGGCTGAGAGAAGCAGACCAGAACTCATGAGGACATTTCCAGCACCATTTCATTTGAGCTTTACAAAAAGCAACAGAGCCCATTTGCCACTCATATAATAATATATCAAATTGAAATTTCACTTAATATACTGAATATATGTGATAATGCTTAGCATTATCACCTTTAAATGCGATTCCTACTGTAGCATGCATTGGTCTCACCTCTGTTTTCCCAGTCAAATCCCTCTTAAAATGTCTTACTCCTAAATCATTCCACTTTTAATCTCCAAGTGGGAATTCCATTTCCAAAACTTTGTATTTGTTATGAAATTTTTATATGTATTAACCATAAAACCTTCCCTATTCTCACCAGTTCCCCAAGTCTGATAATACATATGCCCAGTTTTATTGCTATTGCTTGAAGCTACTTCAAGCAGAAGGTTGAAAATGACAGACTGACTAAGATTCAGAACACCACAGGAACTGTAAGGCTAAGAGCCTTCCAGAAGACTTGTAAGATGACTTTAAGTTCAAAAGTTAAATAGAATCATTAATCTGTGGTGACGCTCCTTAGACTATCATTTACACTGTGACTGCAGGTCTGGTAGACATTCACATCCTGTTTCATGTTTCAGAGAAAGGGGGAGAAAACCAGCAAAACATAGCTGTACTCTAATCAACTGGCCCATATTAGCAAGGATTTCCTCACTCAAATAACCTAACTCTCTTTTATTAATGTGCAAGGTTATTTCTCAGGTTTACACACAGGAAATACCACTTGGTCAAGAATACACATGGTTTTCACTTTTTCACAAGTTATTCAAGCACCTCTCTCTGACTTGCTTTTAATATACCTGCAGTATATTGGTCAGAAAACAAGGAATGCATTGAGAAGCCTGAAAGTTGGAAAAAAAAAAACCCAACTTAAATGTCAATACCATATTTCATTTTAAAAGCTTGCATACACTTTATGCATCACCTGCTCCAGAGACTATGGAGAAAAGGAACAAATACATCACCTTGACCATTCTACCTATTTTCTCCAGAAGACCACAAACATCTCAAACAAAACTGACTCTTCTCTCATTCGCACAGGACTAAACATCCTAAATTAGGATGGACTTCTCAAGACTAATTATACACATGGAAAATTCACCAACACCAAGTGCAACCCCGACCAAACAGAAGATATCCTAACCTAGCATAAGCATGTAAAAGTAATTTATCATAAACCCAAAGTTTTTGTCAATTACTACATTTATACTCAAGGAAGAGAAGGTCGTCAACACACATTCATCTTCATTTGCTTCCTATTAGTTATTTCCACAATCATTATGCATCAGAATTTGTGATCATTAATACAAGTGTTTGTTGATTCTTCCTCCCCAAGAACACACATGCCCAATGCTTACACACACAAGATTCACCTCTACCAAAGGGGACAAAACCAAGAGACTTGTATCTCTACATTTCCTGTACATGCATTTGTGGAGCAGAGCAAGTAATGAAAACGCCAAACAACACAGTAAGATACCGCAAAAATGGAAACAACAAAAAATTAAAATTGCACCTGTAAAGAGCAAAAACATCTTCTGTAAGGACAACACACTTCAGAACACTGAAACAGACCTTTCAATCTAGACATTATAGGAAATCCCAAGAAATCAAAACCGGTTGACTTTCCACTAAAATACATGCTTTCTGCTAGAATTCCAAATTTTCTCCAGAGACTTCTATCAAAATATAATTTGATCACTGCTTGCTGAGGAATCATACTAACTTGTAGTCAGAAATCTAGGCCAGCGCTCACAAGAAAAATCTCTCTTTTGTCCTGATAGTTGTAATGACCCTTTTTGTAGTATTTCCAACACGATCAGATGAAATGATATACAGCATAGCTCATCCTGTGACTGATGTAATGTGAGCAGGGAACAATACCGTGGAAATCAGAAAGCCAAGGGTCTTTGTCTCTTCCTAGATGGATTGCCAAGTCTTAATAGTTGGAAGGAGAAATGTTCAGCATCCCAAATAAAGCACTGCAGTGCACGTTCATTAAGTCGATAAAGTCACTGCAGCTTTTGGCAGCCCCACAGGAAACTTAAGACCCTTCAAAGAAAGTCCAAGCTAAAAAGCGAAATGCGGCCCTACTTTAAAAAAATTACCACAAGAAACAAGTAATTCCCTGGCCTCTGGCAATAAACCCCAAGGAGATCACCGCTCCCGTTACAACCGATGCTAAAGAAGATAAGCTCGCCAATAACGAGCCATAAATCCATAAAACGCTTTATGTTCTCGCCACCGCCGGCGGTGTTTGGCAGCAAGCGGGTAAGGCGCGACCGGCGGCTGGGCCAGGAAGCCAGGCCGGCCACTCGCCCGGCCACCGCAGTTCTCCGGTCGCCTGGGGGCGGCGGGGGTGGAGGGGAAAGCTCGACCTCCAGCCACACCGCTCCAGCACCACCAGCTCCCCGCCGAAACAAGGAGCGAGGCCCGAGGACCGGCGGGCCCACTATCTGTGCTTACCTGCGAGAGCTGCCGGGGGTTTGGGCAGCCAAAGAGCGCAGAGCTGGAGCTGAAGCTGATGGCCCCTCTGCGGCTGAGGACGTGCTGCGGCACCGGCCTGTCCAGCGGCAGCACCGGCAGCTGGTAACATACTTCCATTGAAGAAGCCTCCGTGCGTCGACCAG
>VZTY01009311.1:0-23267 GCA_013400935.1 Turnix velox | reverse complement strand
TCCTCACCGCTCCCGCACCCCCCGGGGGGCCGGGCCGGGCCGCGCCGGGCCCCGGGCCTTTGTCCTCCGCCGCCAAAGCCTGGCGGCAACCGCCGGCAACAGCGAGGGGGGGACACGGAAGGCGGGCGAAGCGGGACGCCCTCTTGTCAGCGCCTGAGGCGTCGAGTCCCGGCTCCGCAGCCCTCCCGCAGCCGCTCCCTCGGCCTCGCTGACGCCGGCGGGAGCTGCTGTCAGCCCCGTTGCATGGAGGCGAGGCCGGCCAGAGGGAGAGGGAAGAGGAGCCGCTTTGGGTGAGACACACGCCGCGCTCGCCTCTATTGTCCAAAGCGGCCAGGAGAAGGAGGAGGAAACCCCGCCACCGCACGGCCCCGCTCCGCTGCGGGGGAAGGGGCCGGGCCCTCAGAGAGGGGACCCGAGGAGGAGGAGGGAAAAGAGAGAAGGAGGAGGAGAGAAGGAGGAGATGGAAAAGGAGGGGAGGAGGAGGTGGTAGAGGAGGCGGAGGAGGGAAAGAGCCTTCGCCCCGCCCGCCCCCACTCGGAACAAGCCCTGGCGGCGGGAGTGGCGGCCCAGGAGGAGGCAGAAGCCCGACGGACTCTGCGTGGGTCGCGCGGCTGGCGACACGCAGCGCGTCATCACGTAAAACTACCCGCTCTCCCCCTCCTCTTTTCCCTTCCCTCCTTCCCCGCCCGCCACCCTGCGCAGCGTTGTGAGGATGGGGGGGAGGGTGGCTGCGCCGGCGGGCTCTGCTCGCGGTGCTATCCGGCGCATGCGCACTCCACTTCGCGCCTCCGGCCGTTGGCGGGGCTGGGGGCGGACGGGCGGAGGAGTATGGGGGCGTCCGTCCCTCGCCCACCTACCTCCTCGCCTCCCCGCCTCCCTCCTTCCTGCCCACATTGAGGGAGTAAGCACGTGCCGTGGGCGGGCGAGGCCTGAGAATCGGACCCTTCCCTCCTTTTCTCCGCCGGTCCCCTTCCCTTCCCCTCAGCACTGTCCTGAATGCGAGATGCTAGATATAGGATCATAGAATGTGTTGAGTTGGAAGGGGCCTTCGAAGGCCATCTAGTGCAACCCCCCTGCAGTGAGCAGGGACATCCCGCGCTACAAGAGCTTGCTCAGAGCCTCACCAGGGCTGTCTTAACACACAATTCCGTGGCTTTGATTTTAATGAAGATGTAGAATAAATTCAGGAGGTGGTGTGGTCCATGGCACCACACGTGGCATTAGCTGCTGTGCTTGGAGCTAAATGTTTCATGAAGAGATAGGACAAGGAGCAATGGTTTTAAAACTAGAACAAGGCAGAGTTAGATTGGACATTAGGAAGAAGTTTTCTGTGAGAGTGGTGAGACACTGGAACAGGTTGCCCAGATGAGGCTCCATCCCTGTAGGCATTCCAGGCCAGGTTTGATGAGGCTCTGAGCAACCTGATCTGGTATAAGTTGTCCCTGTTTACTGCAGAGGGGTTGGACTGGATGACCTTCAAAAGTCCCTTCCAATTCAACATACTCTTTTAGGACTGATCCTCCCTTTGTCTCTCCCTGCAGCTGCTTTTTATCCCTCCCATCATTTAATCTCTTTTATTTCTCCATTATATAAAAATAAAATTCCTAAATATAGCATCATAGGTAAAGGAACACTTTTGTTCTTTGAATAATATATGAAGTGTTTGTACCCTCTTAAAAATCAGATTTTGCAAAATGATTCACATGATTTAATTTTGCATAATACATTGTTCTTCTAAGTGGTAGCTTTCTAGCAGAAAGGTTTGAATTTCACATGATAATGGTTATTTATAGGCAGTGACATGGCTTCAGAGGAACCAATTTTGAAAGAATTTTTGATTTGTATGGAGGATTTTCATCTGTTTGATGTAGTTGTAGAAGCTGGAAGTCATAGATGTGGACTGATGGCTGTTTCACTTGGAGCTACGAAGTTAACAAATGCACCTCATTCTTTTGCAGAACTGCTGTCACACATTGTCTCGTGGATTGCCACAGGGACATAACAGACACATCAGCAAGGAGGACACCAAATCAACTACCTCATCTTAAAAGCTTTCTTTATCTATTTTTCTTCCTTTTTATGAAATAAAAATGTCAGAAGCATTCACAGTACAGCTTTGTAATATATGCATGCAATAATCCAAAATACATAATAAGGACATAATAATTCACAGTAAAGTAGCATACTCAACCTTTCCCCCACACACACTAATTTAGGTATATTGGGTTTTCTTCCACATTCTTTGTTAGTTTAGTCATATTTGGCCTGCTTATGTGAAATCAAAGAGGCATTGAAGTTACAGATGGAACTCCACCAGCTTTACTGGAATCAGAATTTCCCTCCCCCATACATTTTTCAAAATTGCTTTTGGTTCTTTGGTACTAACAACAAATCAGTTTTCTGTTCTCCCGTAGGATGGATTGTTACTCTAGTCAATCTAAAATTCAATTTATGAACAGTATATCATGTTTAGTGGGGGGGAAAAAAGCATATTCTTACTTTCATTGAACATACATAGTGCATATATTAATCCTGCAAGGTCAAACTAAGATTATCGATGTGTTTCATGCATCCTACCAGCTATATGTACTCTTTCCATCTGACTAGTTGAAACCAGTTCTTTAAGGTCATAGTAGTGCTCTATCTGAACCTTCAAATGACATAGCATTTTCCCTTGCTAATAATCAAATTATCTTTGATCTCTAATTTAAGTAACATAAACACATTTAAGGAATCTGAAATACATTCTTATGAATTAAGCATAGATTTTCCAGGCAGTGCTCTGCTTTCAGAGCACTTTTAATATTACTATTTGTAATAAATATAGATGTTATTAGTCTTAGTCAGACTAATACTAAATAATTTGTATGATTTCCTGTACAAGTTTATGAGGAAGAAGTCACCTACCCCTGGATTATAGACAGAGCCTTAAAATTATGGCATAAATCAAGTATTTTCAGCCCAAATGTGTTTGTTGTGAAAAGAAGGCATGTTCTGTGCCTTACATCCTGCCTGTTCTGTCCACTGTCTTGCTGCAAGAGCTTGTAAGGCAGCAAAAAGAGTAGGATTTTTTCAGTTTTATTACAGAGGTATAGCAACACCAAAGTATTAATTCACAGCTTTTTGTTTGAATTAAGTTGTTTATCTTGTGAACTATGTTCTTTGAAAATCATGATGCTGTGCTTCTTAAATGCTTCATATGGCATCATGAGGTGCTGTAGTTCACCTGTGTATGCTGTGTATTGTGGCTTCTTTGTTGCAGCAGATTCAGCCTTTAATAGAGACTACATATCAGAATTTACTCAAGTTTAGGGAGATAAAGTTTCAATGTTTGTTTACACATTTTACTCATCATTATGATTTCCACGATGCTGTCTGGCAAGGAAGAAGCGTTGCTGCTGGCTGGATTTATCATGAAGAGGGACACTTGTGTGAAACCAGAGAGATGGAAGATGACAAAATGAGAGTTAGTTTAGTTTCCTGTCTGCAATGAAAACAGGATGAATTTGCACAGGTACATCAACGAGATGTTTCTCAGGGCTAACCTCAAGGCACAGAGTGCTATGCACAGGCACAGGCAGCCAACGCTGGCAGAAGGGAGTGGAAGAGATAAAGCAGAGGATCCTCCGAACAGAAGATGGTGCTTTTCCCACCTTCTTTAACAAAACAGAAGATTAGCCTCCTCAAAGGAGTAGCACACTTGTGCTTTGAAAACACCCTGAGAACACAGATTAAATATTTATTTGTCCACATGATCAAGACTGGCACAAGAGAGATTCTTGCTTTTCTTCTTGCCAGAAATTACATGGTATAAAAGGCTATAGGCAGCAAAAATGTTTCTTCATTTGTCATGTCCTCAATAACTACATTTTTACACATTGGTTTTGGCATGTGACATTTGTCTGGCATATACCCTGATACATCCTTCTACCCAGAGTTACTGTCTGAGTTCATACCATAAATTTCCATAGGACTTCCAGACATCTTTCAATCCAATTGAAGTGTACTCCTGTCCCCATTTGATGTGTCCCTTCCCTCTGCTTTGCCCTGGGTCTGGGGCAGGATTGTTGGGATTTTGTGGCAACATAGCAATCTTGACTCCTGTTTAATTTGTCATCTCTTACACCTCCAGATAATATTCTGCAGAACTTTTAGTCATCCCTTCAGTGTCTTCCTCATTCCCATGTGGGGTAATTTGCACTTGCCTTTACCTGAACACATTGTGATTTCTTCAAACCATTTTTGGGCAGGTTGGTTTAGACTGAATACTAGTTCTGTCCTTCAGTATCCTTGCAGTCCTTCCTGGCTCTTTGCCATCTGCAAATGTAATAATCATGCTCTCAAAAATAGCCCAGTCAACTGTAGAAATTCTATGGATGAGTGAGATTTGTAAGAGAACTGAAGAATGGTATTTAGTGTATATTGTCAACCTTTGCTGACTCCTCTGGGAATGCTTTCCAGTAATTTTTGCACTCATACAGCAGAAGCATTATCTACTCCATGTCCCAGATTCATGCCTCTTAATTTTAGAGACTTAACCTAGATGGTAGTTGCCTAAGGCTAATTTCATAGTCAATAATTAAGGGAAGTACAACAGGCCATCCAAGTTACTATTTGGAGTAGATCAGATGAATTTGTTAATTGTAGTCTCAGGATGGATGTTGTAGAAGGGCAGTGTCAGCAAAGATAAGGGATGTCATGTGTACCATGTTCCTGTTAGCTACAGGTTTTGTCACTCCTGGAGAGGTGCATAAAGTTGGTTTGACTGCATAAAGTTGGTTTGACTTGGTCAGGCAGACTGCTTGGTTGCTTTTGCTTCAGTTTCTGGTGGTTTGAATATTGTGTTAAAAACTTTAGAATATATTCAATATTTGTAATGACTTCAGTTTCACTCAACTGACATGGGCTAATGCACCATGTACCTATTTTACACCAAAACCAGGAAGCTGGAGCAGAAAGTTTAAAGGAGCAACCCCAGAAGATTTCAGGTTTTCTTTGTTTTATGCTTTATTTCAGACTCTATTTAATTTATGACTCTTAAATTAAGTTTTTACTGGCAAGTTACAGCCTCCAGACTGACAGTAGAAACAAGCTAAGTCTTTGCTGAACACTGCTGCAGCCTGTCAAAAGTTTAATACCAGTTCAAAGAATGCCTTTTGTACCTCCACTGAAGATATTATAGAGAACCACAGTTTGAAAAGGTGGATCTTTTCATTTTGCTATTCTTAAATGCCCATCTGGAAAACTTACTGGTGTGCACGCAGCTTAAATGGTCTCAGCCGTTGAAGTTGTGGTTTTCTCAGTGATTACAGCTGTGGGGACAAAAATCCTTATACTACAGAAGTGTTAAAATGACTAAGGGCGTTGGTGTCAGCATAAGGCTGTGGAGAAAGCTTCTCTTTGTGTCATTTTTACATGCATAATAACAGCTGATGCGCAGAGTATTTTTAATATCAGAGTGGGAGGACATGAGAACCCCAGGTGCAGTTTCAGAGGTGTAGCTTACAGGATTAATGGTGTTATCAGAAGCTGAAAATTCACAGCTTTTTGTGTTGGTAATAGAAGTGGGTTTGGACCCCTATGAACAGACTTTCACGAATGCATTGCAGATTCACCTGCTGAGTCATCTCTCAGTGTACCATTCAGCATGCAGTACCTGCCATCCACCTTGATAAGCTGCAGAACATCAGACACCCATCCGTTCCTTGTAAAATGGAGTGGTTTGTTTCGATTGGTTTTTGTAACTTTTGTTATGTTTTGTATGTTGCCCAAATGCCTCATTAAAATTGCACACTATTTTCTAGATTTCTTTACACTAAGATGTAATTTTCAGCACAATCCTAACAAGGGTTTAGCACAATTCTTAACAAGGATTTTTAAACACAATTTTGACCTGACTATAAAAACACAAGTAAGTATTCAGTCCCATAATTAGAGACTGAGTGTTAGGTTTGGATTTGTAATGTGCATTTAGCTCCAAAAGATTCCTAGTGTCCCATCTGATTCTTTACTGGCCTGTTGGTGTATGGTAAGGATGTCTTGGAGAATATCAAAAACTGATAGAAGTGAAATAATCAGCTCAAGTTCCTGCTTAGCAACCGGGTTTAAGCAATGGCAGCTTAATAATCTGCATTGCATTGTAAAAAATTAAAGGAGTTTGTTTAAAGCCCAAAAGTGAGGCTTTTCTTGGTAACACTAAAATTTTTCAGACAAAGAACATTTTGATTAATTTCTGGTTATATTAAATATGAGCTCAGAAGCTTATTTGTATGAGAATGTAGAATAGTTGGGTTTTTTATGTATGCTAAAATTATTGGAAAATTTCTAGCAACAAAAAAGACACATTAACAACAGCCTCACTGTGCTAAATGAAGCAAATGAGAAATGGGAACTGAAGTAATTTGTAGCAGTTGCACATCTGGTAATGTGGATGATGACAAACAGGAACTTAGTAGGCTTTCTCTTACACATATCTTCCTTTTGCACTTTGGCTTTTTTACTATTCAATTTTATGTTTATTGAAGTACCACTTTGTGCAATTACTCCCTCACAAAAAGAGTTAAGTCAAAATAAATATTAACTACAAAATAAATATTAACAATTACATTCAGAGCATCACATTAACAGTAAAAATGCATGCTAATTTGTATTCAAATTAAATGGCTCCAAGTAGTGTATATTCCAAGTTTATTCCAAGTAATAGCTGCTTAGTTATCCTACTTCTGTTTCTCCATTAAATTTGAGCTTGCATCCAGGTATTTAATCTTTTTTGGCTTGCATTTCAGCCAATCAGTGGGACTGCTCTTCTATCAAAATTTGTAGGAGTAGAAGATAACCTTATTCAGATGAACAGGAGTCAGAGGATTAAATATTTGCAGCAGCTCATATTTTTCCACCATGTAACATCCTGACATTTCTTTGTGAAAGAAAGAATGTGTTTGGGTTAGCATGCAAGGACAAAGAGCAACAGGTGCAAGCTGGGACACAGGAAGTTCAACATAAATATCAGAAAAAACTTTTTCACAGTGAGATTGACAGAACACTGGAACAGGCTGCCCAGAGAGGTTGTGGGGTCTCCTTTTCTGAAGACATTCAAAACCCACATGGACACCTTCCTGTGTGACCTGATCTAGGTGTTCCTGCTCCAGCAGGGAGCTTGGACTAGATGATCTTTCAAGGTCCATTCCAATCCCTGACATCCTCCAATTCTGTGATTTTCCTTGAAAGTCTGGAAAAACATCTGTCATTCTGCCAGTCTTTCTATTAATTACCTGAGCAAATGCAGCAAGAAGATTTCATTACATTCAAGACACTACATCACATTTTATTCAGGTTTATTCTTTGATAGACCTTTCTTGTTTAACAATAGCAAAAAGGTAGATGGAATCCTATCTGGTTCACAGCTCGCTAAATTTCCGTGTGCTTAATCCAATTAAAATTGGAAGGAATGTTGCCAATATGTCAACAAAAAAACACAAGAAAGCGATGTGAGGGTTGGTTTACAGAAATTCCTGAATTCCATTGTCGTGATCAAATAAAAGAAAACTGTTCTTGTAAGACAAGCGCATACTAAAAAGGATTAACTCTGATAAACTGACTTTTATGTTCAGATAAAAGCCAGTCTGAGTATTAGGAGAACATTTTTCAATCAAATTCTTAAAAGAGGCTTTGCATTTAATTAGAGATGAGTCTCTTGTTTAAAAGCTGAGGGGGGAGGGGAGATGTGCTTAGTGCACTAAAAGGGAGAGGCTGGGCCTCTTAATGGTGTGGAGTGCACCGGGAATGTGGTTTTTAAATCTGTCTGTGCTAAGCAAAATGCTGCTGTGCAGAGAGGCCATGCCCCATCCACCTCACTCCTCCTGGCTCTTTGTTCTTGCCAGGGCTGATGCTCAGCTTGAGGGTAGCCCAGGAGACTTTATGGAGTTGAGCTGACAGAAAGTCAACCTTAGCATCCCCCAGAAAATGTGGAACCAGCCAAACAGCACAGCTGGTACAAGCTGCAGGCATATAACTGGCAATGGGAATACCTCTTCTGGAGTCAGCCCTGATTAGACTACTCCGTATCTATTGTAAAACCTCACCTAGGTGGTGTAAATCAGGATTAGATAAGTGATTACACAGATTCTATATAAGTCAGAAGCAGTTCATTTTAGAAAGTGTAGTTTTAAAATCTCACATAAAGATATTCCTTGCAATACACATAGAGGCTGGAGAGTTGGGTGGGGAAAAAGTCAGTGATATTAACAAGAGAGAGTGTAGAATCTTGCATCTGACTGAGAACAACCCCATGTTATCAGTATAAGTTGGAGAGTGACTTGTTGAAGAGCTGTGTAGGGGAAAGGGACCTGGGAGTCCTGGTGGATAGCAGGATGACCACGAGCCTGCAATGTGCCCTTGTGGCCATGAAGGCCAATGGCACCCTGGGGAGTATTAGAAGGAGCGTGGGTAGTAGGTCAAGAGAGGTACTCCTCCCCCTCTGCTTTGCCATGGTGAGAACACATCTGGACTATTGTGTCCAGTTCTGGGGCCCTCAGCTCAAGAAGGACAGGGAACTGCTTGAGAGAGTCCAGTGCAGAGCCACAAAGATGATGAAGGGATTGGACCGTCTTCCTTATGCAGAAAGGCTGANAATATGTAGAGAGTGAGTGTCACGAGGATGGAGCCAGGCTCTTCTCAGTGACCTCCAATGATACGACAAGGGGCAATGGGTGCAAGCTGGAACATTGGAGGTTCCACATAAATATGAGAAAAAACTTTTTCACAGTGAGGGTGACAGAACATTTGCACAGGCTGCCCAGAGAGGTTGTGGAGTCTCCTTCTTTGGAGATATTCAAAAACAGTCTGGATGCCTTTCTGTGTGACCGGATCTAGGTGTTCCTGCTCCAGCAGGGGGATAGGACTGTATGATCTCTTGAGGTCCCTTCCAATCCCTGACATTCTATGATTCTGTGATATCATATATAGAAATCTAATACAGATATATGGAATATGTAGCTTATACACAGAATACATAACACATACGTGGAATATGCATGAAATGCATTTATAGTACAAGACAGGCATAGCAGAATTTGCAGGAAAAAAAAGAGCTAATTGGCATAAAGTATTATTGGCACAAAGCATATATTCAATTTTATGTGTGTTCTTACATGCTTTGCTGAATTGGGGTTATGGAGAACACCCTCTAGTCATGTGCCAGAAGATCAGTTGAATCTGCATAAATCTATACCATGTCAGCAGTTTTCTAGATTAAAATATATTACTAGAAGTTTTTTGACTACTTTTTACGAGTATAGGCCCAAGAAAATAAGCTTTTATAAAGTTATAACTTTTAAAGACAGAGGGTTTTACAATTAACTAATGATTGCACATAATAAGTAGAAAAAACACATTCTGAGATTCCTGTAATTTGACTAAAAAAAGACAAGAGTGTAAAGCCTATAAAGAAAGATCCCAGCACTCTATGCATAATGCAAAGATTTGGTAACCACTAGGTCCAAAACAGCTTAATTTGGTTTAGGATTGGTTATATTGATACTGATCTTGAACTGGGTGATCTGTGGTCAAGCTCCACATCATTGCATCTGCAGCCAAGAAAATCAGTTCCTAAATAATGGGAGAAGTGGCTTTTGTTGGAAGTCAGAACTAATGCTAATACTCTGCAGGTCAACACCATTTGCATTACAAATGACTGGTTTATTGCAAGGTAGGGAGAAAAATGTACAACTTGAAACTGTGCTCCCAAACAAGGTATGAACTCAAAGCATGAATGCTTTGTAATTAAATTTTCAGATACACTTTTGTTTTCCTGTCATTTTATTGTCCATTTGCCAAAGCATATTTTGTAACAAATTTGTATTGCATGTAACTTGTAAAGACCATGCAACTAGGAAAAGGAAGAAATGGTGAAATGCATGATTGCATATTGTCTGTTTTGAATTGTGACATCAAAAGTTGATGAGACTGCAGATTGCAGTGTCCAGCAATGGCAGAGGTGATTATGATGTGAGCCAACTCTAAGAGCATATACTGAGTTCTACCAAGTAATTCATAATAGGGGTTCTGTCCTGCTCTGATAGGACATAGATACCACTGCAAATCATTTCACTTTTCTAGGGCACAAACTCCATGCAGGCAGAAGTCTTCATAATGCTGCCTGGTCCATTCCAGCCAGAGGGTGCTGGTGGCTGCTTTCCGGTTGCTGTGAGAAGGCTTTTGCGCAGCTTTCCAGGAAAAGCTTCACATCTCCAGATCTGTGAATCTGGAATGGAATAAACACAAAACCATGCAAATTTGGAGGGCTAGCAATTCTTAAATATTCTGTTTTCTATGTGTTGGAATTGTACAAAGCTTGGTGTGTGAGCTGCCGCAGGGTTAGCTTTGGCTGGGAAAAGGGTTCCCAAGGACTGCACATGCCTTTGGAAGTAACTTAGGTACTCCTCTGCAACAACACCATGGTTTGAGAATCCCTGTCCAGTATTTAGAAAGTCTTTGGAAGTAATATTTTGAAATAACTGGTAAAAATGTGAAGAGCTGTTTTTTTAAGGAAAGCAGTAAAATAATGTACCTCGCTTCTCCTGAAGTGAATAATCCTCCCTCCCACTTTTGAAAAGAAAGACCAAGTAGAATTCAATGTGAATAAAACCCATAAGATTTCCCAGTCACGTAGAGCAATTTATGGAAAATTTTGTAAGTAAGAGGTGCAAATGATTGTGTGCTCATTTTCTGTCAATCTCAGTCAAGAGTTCTGTCACTGATTTATAGATGGCTGGGATCTCACCTGCTGAATCAAAAGGGCCTTAAAAATTATTCTGTAGGCTTTACAGCAGCCATAAAAATTTTGATTGAATTCTGGCTGATTTCTGTGAAGTCTGTAGGACTCTGATTCAATAAATGCCTTCTAACCGATTTTCTTGAACAAAGAAATGAGTGAAGCTAAGACCAGTGAGTGTTTGCCTCCACAGATTGTTTTCTAATAAAGCATACTCCCTTATTTATTGATAGCAATTACCATTGAATTCTGTGGCCTGAATCTTCTGTTGCAATCAACAGATAAATCATAAAGTTGAAAAGGGTGTGATGTTTTTTATCAGGGAAGAAACACCAGTCTTAAATAGCTTTAAGATTAGATTTGGCCTCATTGCAGACAAATCAGCTGACTTTGGAAATAAGCAACTACTAAGCAGGGGCAGTGATTTTAATACTGGTTTCTTGCTCGGATGAACAGCCCTCTGTCTGTTGTCACAGCTGCCTAACTGACGTTTGATCACACAGCTGGATCACGCACCAGCGACCTCTCGGCAGCTTTGGCAGCTCACTGCTGTTACACTAACTTTTTGTTTCTCAATCATAATCAAATTAAAGCAGGCAGCTGCAAAATCGTCAGTAGATTAAATGCATTAGCTGTTCTCCAGCATGAAATAAACAGGAAAATGAAGCTCTCCTTGCTCTTAATTAGTTCTTATAAAATTTGGCAGGGAAACAAAGACATTTGTGCACTCCTTTATTTTTCTAAGAGACTTGCCTGGAAGAAAAAACCTCAGTCATGTAATTTCCTCTTTTTTTTTTTTTCTTTCTTTTTTTTTTTTAAATGCCCTCCTCCCCTACTTAATGCTCCCAGTCATGGGCTTAACCTGGCACCCTCCCTCCCAGGGCAGAGAGGAAGGCGGTTTGGCAAGGGGTTGGGGTTTGGCAAGGGGTTAGGGTTTTTCTCCGTGGTGCGGATCGGGGCACGTCCTGGGGAGGCAGCACAAGCCGTTTCCACAGCGATGGGCCACATGCTCTATTTACAGGTTCCCATCCCGCTAATTCCTCCTCGGGAGAAGCCTTCTCCCAGCGATGCGGTTCCACAATCATTACCGCTGGCTCGGGGCCATGCCACATCACCCAGCGCTACAAATTTGATCTGGATCAGGTGTAGGCACATGATTACAGGGTTTTTTTGTCAAATTAGCCAAGCGCTTTGCGAGGATTTTATGCTGCTTGTCAGTTCTTATCCTGGTTGCAGAGGGAGCCAGGCGGTGCCAGAAACAACAAGGGGTTAGGACTTGTGTGGGCAACCCATGGCTGTCATAGCACATGTCCCATTGGGGCAAAGTTATCCTGTCAAAGTTTTGTTTGAACAAATTGAAATGGCAAAGAGTGTTCCAATAGGAGCGCCGTGTTGTGTCATGCACCCATGGCACTGCAAAGCTGGCAAATGCCAAAATATTGAGTACATTGTCGAACATTGGGCTGCTCTATGGCCAAGCTCTAGTTCAGAGAAGTCTTAGTTCTTCTAATTCGCATTATTTCACAAAGAATTCACTCGTGCATTGCTCTTACATGATACTCTTAGTACCACTTGTATGGTATTCTGGCCCCCCTATGCTCCTTCAAGGTGCGGTTTTGCAGCGAGGTGAAGACAATGTAAGACTTCACTGCTGCTGAAAAGGCATGATGTCACCATTTCCATTGCATCAGCTCTACTGATGGTGCCAGTCATGGAGTAAGTCAGACTGCCACCAGGTTGATTTAACTGAAAACTAAAGGTAAAAAAATTATATTAAAAAAAAATCGGTGAAAGTTCAGACAGCGCCTTTGCTGGCAGCCCTCAGGCTGACTTGAGCCAACTGTAAGCTCACAGGTCCAGGCTTTTGAGTTTCAGCTCCTGAGTATTTTGTAGAGGAAAGTTCTTGTCATAGTAAGAAGGAAGAAAACCCCCTAAGAACAGTTGTGATAAATGGTTAACCATGAAGCTACTAATTTACTGAAGCATTAGCCTGCTGATTTATTTGGAAATATTTCCAGTGGCTTTTTCTACACTTCATATGAGGAAAATAGTCTTCATGCTTACAGTTCTGCTTCTTTACCTTATTGGTGAAATATTTCTGATAACTAAAATAATTTTAATGAATTTTTACTTTCTCTCATTAAGTGACATTCAGAAAAAAGAAATCTGAGACTTTTCTCTTTAACCATTAACCTTTGATTCCTCTATTCTTGGCAGAGTGTATTGCTTTAATACTTTGATTTTTAACTCACCCACTGACCAGACATTTCCAGCTGGAAAATCTAAAGTGCTCATCAGCACTTTAGAAATAGTTTATCTTTCTCAGTCATCAATGAAGTATTTCTAAGACAGGTAATAAATCCTATGTGAGGATTAATGAAACTTTGAAAAGGAATGGCTACTGACTGCCATCCCTACTGCTGTACCCCTCCCTGAGAACTGTGTAGGTAAGGTAGCAGCTTGTAGGAAAGTGGGAGAGCATAGCTGGGGGGTTAGCGCAGGATGGAACTGAAGACCTAAGACTTCAGAGGTCTCAGAGTTTGGCTTAAGAAAACTGCATGAATGAGGATCGAGTGGAGAGAACTATTAGGTGCTGGAGAAAGGTTGTACCAGGTGGGAAGAACTGAAAGCAGCAGTTGATTCCCAAGGAGTAGGTACCAAGAAACTGTGGTACTGCCATGTCCTAATCTGTTTCTGGTAAAATGAGCTTAAAAATAGTTCAAAGCACTCATTTATGCTGTTCAAGCTAATCTTACTGGTTCTTAGCTACAGCTAAGAACCCTGCTACCAAATCTGTGAGTTTGTTAACTTATGATAAGAAGTTGTAGAATAATGCCTTGAAGTGTCACAGCTGTTTGCAAAATAAATTACCAAAGAACAACCAAAATGAGGAATTAGGGGACCTCCTTAGTTTTACTTGAAGTCCTACATATCTCACCTCCGAGTTGTCAAAGCTATATAGAGACTTCCAATCCTTTGCTTTTCAGAAAGAAACTGAAATTAAAGCCAGGGAGATTATTATGCTTTATGCCTTCATTATGGCTACCTTTTTGACTCACTTCAAGTGAGAGAGGATAGACAGGTCTTTCTGCTAAACCAAAGAGGAAAACAAAATTTCCATTGTTCCATTGAATTTCTTGTGGAAAAACTTCCATATATTACTGTTACTAAAACTTCATTTTTAATCCTCTAATTTTTTTTTTTAATTTTATTTTTTAAAATGTTTATGTCATGTCACTTAGGTAACCTGCCAAGCCTTTGAACTGGATTTGCTGGAATAAGCTAGGAAGCAAGAGTTCTGGATTGTTTCTCTGTGTCAGGCTGACCACATAAAGGCATCAGCAATTTGGATACACAACTGACTGCTCATTTAAGGTTCATACTTCTTGAGTCTGCTACTTTTTCCAGTACTGCAGTTGTGGAAAGATATTAAAAACCCAGCATATATTTAAATCGGGCTATTCATGTGAGTAGTAACAGAAGGTCACAATATGTTCAAAGAATTCAAATATATGAATGTTCTCTTATAAATACTTAGTTCTTATCTAGATAGAGTTGCAGATGGATTGCCAGATGGAATACCTTCCTTCCAATATAGTTGCATGTGTTTAAAAACAGATGCGATGCAATCGTATTATTTAAATCAATTCCATTATTACTTTTGAAGCCATAATGACAGTAACTATTCTGTAACAGAGAAATGTAGTGAGAGGAATGTAATTTCTTGCCACAGAATTCTTGGACTTGTCTGAGATCTCAAAAGGCTCTCTCTGAGAAAAGGACCTTAAACCGTTATTTCTTCTGTAGGAAACATCCTGAGATGTCCAGGAGAAAGTGAAGCAAAACTGGCTAAAAAAAAAATGAAAAGAAGAACATTCTGGGATGTAGCTGCTGCAGAAGTACTCTTATTTTGTTAACAAAAATCAGACTCTGTTCCTGGGACAGAGGCCCAACACGTCTTGGCAGAAGCATCCTTTTCCACTTGATCAGTCTTTGGGCTGTGGATTAGCTTGCTTTGCTGAGTGATGTTAATATGTGAATATTCAAAAATATAATAAAAGGGAGAACTTGACAAAGAGTGAAAAAGCAGTACACACTCTTTCTCTGTGCAGCTATTATCTCATCAGCCTACCCTCCATTACTCATATCCTTATGCTTCAGTTGTTTTAGACCTTTTTTTCCAGACTGCTATTCATTCTTCTGTGAAAACTGATCAACTAGCAAGAGACTTATTTCTGTCTCTTCACCTGCTGCCTTTCACTTGTCATTACTGTCCCAGCCTTTCCTCACAGCAAAGATGGTCCAGTCTCTTCATCATCTTCATGGCCCATCATTAGAGTCTCTCCAGTATGTCCATGTCTCTCTTGTACTGAGGGCCTCTGATCTGGACACCATAAACCAGGTGTGGCATCCCCAGTGATGGGTGGGGGGAAGGATCACCTCCCTTAACCTGCTGTCTATATTAAAGCATGTCAACAAGATGATTTATCTCACTCTCCAAATTCCTCTGAGTAAAATTAGAGATTTTCTTTCTCTCTCACTATTGTAGGAAACAGTCAGAAGAGACAGGTTCTTCATGAAGGTCAGGAGTGCCCTGTGTGATCACTTGTACCTTCTTCATCTTTTGATTATGTCAGTATTAACACCACCAGATATTCCAAACTAAGAAAACAATTCAGCTTTAAAAACTTGTTCCTTGCCTTGGAAACTAAAAATTCACACCTCTGTTGAACAATGATGCCAGTTCTTTCATGCACTTCACCTCCAGACTCTTAGTTCCTGAACTTGCTATGAGCCAGGAAAAAGGGAGTGGTAGGAGGAAGGACCAGGGTGACTCAGAGTTCTTCAACTCTTCGCTCTAGCTGTGTGTAACCAGAGGCTTCTGAAGCAACCCTGGACCTCCAGCTCTGTCTGGGCCACATTTCAAATTTTTATAGGCTAATATGCAACTTCACCTTTCCAGACATGTTCTGATCTGTCTGTTTTGAAATACATGGAAAATATAAATTAAATTTAAAGTGTAAGTAAGGCCTTTTAGATACAGCCTTTTTGGGAATAGGACTGTCTTTTTCTATTGTGTCGCCTCCCACAGTGGAATTGCAGTGCACTATTAGGTGTTTTGGTTCAAAAAATAATGAGAAAAGTGATCAGTTAATAAATTACATATTGTATTCTTCCAAATTATTTAGCTGATGTAGCACTGGCAATTCAGTCGAGTTTGAATCTTGTAAAATGTCATTAAAATGTGTCTAGAATATAGGACCCCGAAGGAAAAACAAAAACAATACAAAAATCAAACAATAGATTTGCAGAGCTAACGTTCATTTCTTTCAAACAAGAGTGCTTGTAAGATAAGCAATGTAGTTTACTGAGCTGAATTAGCTCAACACACCAGAGGGAGCTGTATTCACACAGAACTGAAGGTTTAGGTATGTGATGAGGTTGCAGAGCAGAGACGGTTTTCTTCATAACAGGATGAATATTACTGCAGATAATTTGAGTAATAAAGTTGATTTTACTTTCTTCTTTATATATTTTTTCCTTAATTTCTTCTTACCATTAAAAAGTGTACTTTTTGTTTTGTTTTGCTATGTTACGCACCACAGTGTTGTTTTTCTTTTCGTCTTTGTTTCTCACCATTCAAATCTATTTTAATTTTCCACAAATTGAGTTTGTTTTGCCATGATGGTAACAGGCATCTTTATCTTGAACTTTTCATCTTATTTTCTCCTCCTGTTCTGGTGAAGAGGGGGTAGGAGAAAGTGGCTGAGTGGGCGTCTGGCAGCCCACCAAGGTCAACTTGCCACAAAACCACATTATTTGGAATTGGGTGAACTGGGAAATGAGGTTTTTGAATTCAAAGGGAGAACTATCTGGTTTCAAGGATAACTAAACTAAAATTGGGTTTTAAAGTCTGGCATTTACAGTCTTCTCTATTTCAAATAGAAAGGAATGGCTCTCCTGACTTTTTCATGGTACATGATAGAGATCAAGCTTCATCAGTGTAAGGGAAGACATCATATATCTTCTGTCTTGATATAAAGATTTACAAGAATTCAAGATAGACCCTGAAGGGATTTCTTCAGTTAATCATGTTCTGAAAGAGACTATATAGTAAACATAATCCACAGTTCTTCTCAAAAAAGTGAAGTTTTGAGTAAGAGTGTTGTATCATTATGGAAATTTGCTTGGGAAAGAAACTAATCTCAAAACCCCATTGAAAGTAAAGCATTGAATAAAACCTAAGTACACAAATGTCCCATACTTTTTGGTGTTGTTGACTCTCAGATATATCATCCTTTTGGCTCATAAATGTTTTATTTGTTCTTTCATAGGTCTTCCTGAGAGACAACCAATTGGATACTGGACAAACAAACAAAAAGAGTAATCAGACTCCACTGACCTGTTTACCCTTGATTGTGAAGGATGAAAAGCAGCACCTGCTTTCCATGGAACAGGGCTTCTAATGGCACTTCCTTATGGATTATATTGGCGTGAAGACATCACAATATTGAACTGAGAATGTTGTGAGTTTATGCATGCCAGTCTCTCTTCCATCGCTTTTTGAAGCAGGTATGTTATTTGAATTACTTTGCCTTTTGTTTAAGCTCAAATCCAAATTAATGACAAACATGGCAGAAAAAAAAAGACATATATTTACAGCTTATGTTTATGAAGCTAACTAGAGTTTAATTCTCTTAGGAAATCTGGAACAGTTATAAGAATTCAAAATGTTTTTTAATATATTTTATGGAATATATTTATTGTAGTGTCATTCAAGGAAGAAAACTGTCATTCTAGCAAGAAAACAGTATTTTCTTGACTCTGTTGAATTGGAACAAAAACATGTAACTTGAAAATAAGATTCTAATGTAATTTCAGGAACTAAATCTGTAACTTTTATATCTTCCCTAATAAAGAGAGCATAACTTTTCTAAGTGTCATCTCATTGTCCTTTTAGTACTTTATAGCATGACTTTAAATAAGTAAGAAATAGCTTTGAGTAGCAAGACCTTCAAGGTGGTTAATTGCTAAAAGAATAAGCTGGCAAGTTTAAATCTCCAGAGCTGATAGAATTACTAAAATTATTTTATGAGAAGTGCAAATTAGACAACTTTTTATTTCTTCAGAATGAAATCCATCATAACTTTAATTTTGTTTACTCATTAGGATTACACTTTAGCAAATAATACTGTATATCAGTGACTTCAAATGGTTGCCAACCATTACATTGTGTGGTAACAGGATTATGTTAAATATTCTCTGGACATACTACTATAAACCAGTAGAATTGTAACTACTGCAAGAGGTAAATTAATATCTATACTTTTGTATATAATTTCATTCTTATTTGTTAATTAAAAATTAGAGTTCAGTCCATTTAGTTGATGTCTTGAATGACACTTAAAGTAGAAAGGATATTTTTTTCAGTAGTTCACTGGACCCTAAACTGTGTGTTAGCTTATTAAAAAAAGGAAGCATCAAAGTAAATATGAAAACAATTGTATCTTTGAAAAACTCATACTGTGTGTTAGAATTACTGTTTGTTGTATCTCTGTGTGTACTTCCATGGTATTAGATTTTTGGTTTTGATATTGAACTGAAGACCATAATAGCTTAAAAGTGCTGCATGGCTGGTTCTGAACCAAAATGTGTGGTAGTAAATAATATATGAATAATGCAGATAGTGTTTCTAGCTCAGCAAGGAGACGGGTTAAAGAGTAGAGTGGGTAGTCTTACCTAACAAAACAGGTTCTCAGAAATTTTTCTTATGGCTGAGGTTAACAGTCACTTTTAGGTTTTTCCTGTGATTGCTTCTAACCATCTGGAGAAGGGTGCAGCATAGGAAGAGAGAGGTCGTGGCGAGAGTGTTGTTGTGGCAAGTTTACCTTCAAAGAGCTGCAGCTTTCTCTGTGAATGATAGGTATCTATCCTTGGTTTTTCAAATTATGGTTTATATGGCTTTCTTCATGTTATTGCCTATCTAGGCTGGACAGGGCACTGGGCAGCCTGGTCTAGTGGGAGGTGTCCATGCCTATGGCAGGGGGGTTGGAACTCGATGATCTTTAAGGTCCCTTCCAACCCAAACTATTCTATGATTCTATGATTAGCTAAGTCTGATTTATACATATTTGGTTCTTCAAATCCAGAAGGATGAACTATTAACTGTAAGGAGGTAGTAGAGCCTCTCAGCAGAGAGTTTCTCATTTGTCTGCTTTGCTTCTGTAATGAAAGAAGAAATGAACGATAGGACTGAAGTGAATTAAATCTTACAGCCTGTGCTTAGCCTTTATTGGCACTCACTCTACTGTCAGGGCACCTTGTTAAATCTATCACATCCTCATTAATTCAGCCCTTTTATAATACTGAGGTAAATTCTTCATATCTAGTCTCATTACCTAGGCCCAGATTCATTCCACCTGTCCTCAGGCACAGTTGAATTGGGAATGCAGCCATCCTGAGTATGCTGTTGAAGTAACAGGGAGAAAGGGCTTGGACAGCTGCCCTCTGAGTCTGTATGTCTGTCTGTTGACAATATAATGAGTCTAGTTTAACTAAAGTTCAAATTTAACCACTCATCTTGGTGTCCTAAAATTGGTTGAGTTGAATCTGAATCTCTGTGCTGTGAAAGCAAAAATTCACCACTCTGTTGAATTAGGCTGTTCTCAGAGGTAACAAAGCTCTTACCTCACTGCAAGAAGCCAGTAGCCCGTAGGGTTATTCTCCTAAGACTCAGAAAAGATAGATGTAACAAAAGACCAATAAAACTAGGTGGAAATACTGAGTGCAGACACTAATGCTGTAGGTAATTCAGCATTCAGCTGTTCATTTTAGTGAGATCCACATCAAGGCTTTTATGTGAACAGTGATACCTAGCATAATAGCTTCTGCTCTTTGTTTTTTGCTTTTCCATTTTCCCAAGTAATTTTAAAATATCTTAAGAGATGGAGGATAATTTAGAGGAGTTTTTATTCTAGTTTCTCTTTGACACATTTTTAACCTTTTACTACCTGGTTAAAATTTATTAAAATGAACAATAAAGAAGTGTTATCCATACAGACTGGTAGTCCCTGCTATTTTAAATTCTGTTCTACATTATCATTATCAGGTTGGGTAATGCACTGCTAGTATGGCTGAACAAAGGCAACGTGCATTGTCAACATCTGGAGAAGCGTTATATGAAATACTGGCCGTAGAGAAGGGAGCAACACATGATGAGATTAAGAAGTCCTACCGGTATGTAAAATGCACTTTGCAGCATCTCTAAATATACTTGTGTGTCTGGTGTGATCATAAAAAAACTTTAGAGTTACCTGCATTGTAAAAGTTCATTATTACAATTTTTTTTTTTTTTGCTCCTTGAGAGTTTAAAAAGAATCAGAGTGGGTGCAAAGTGAATGTACTGATTTCATCCCACAGGTGTGAGAGAGTTCTTCACTTTATATTGGCAGGTAGAACCAGTGCTTGGAATTGTTGCAGGTAGAGTGATTGACTTCACTTATAAGAGAGGAATAAAGAAATATTTAATCATTTAAGACAGTGATTTAACAGTCTTTGATAATAAACGTGACTGGTTTTACAAGTTTCAATGCCAGGCTACACGCTATTATTTACTGCATAGAGGACAGAGTCAGACAAGCTGTCAGGGAGACCCTTCCATTGAGTCACAAGGCTCAGAAAGCACCTCCTTACTCTCTAAGCCCCTTCTTTCTGGCTGAATCCTATCTTAGTCTCAGACTTGATCAACAGTTTCTGTTTAAAGGATTATACATATATATATGTATGCAATCAATTCTTTATATCACTTAGCTCAGATTTCAAAGTTTTTAGCTTGCTGTTAGTCACTTACCAAGGTTCTATTGTGGCAAGGAATCTCTCAACCTTGAGGAGTAGAAGTGTAAGCAAGCATCCCTGCTAAGGGGAGATCCTAGTGTGCAGCCCACTGCCATGCAGGACAGCTCAATGGGCTCTTGGACCCTTACTATTTATGGATAAGATAATCGACCTGTAGTCATATTCTTATGGGAACAAAGTACCTAGGTGCTCTCTCCAGATGGTGTTTTGACTGTAGTCAGCTATCCTTCAAGGCCCGGGAGCAGCTCATCACACCTCCCAGTGATGGCTATGGCCCAAGCTGGATCCAAGGGAGACAAAGGGGGGGGAAAATAGGGAGAGTGCACTACCATAGGAATGAAAATGTGATTTGAGATGAAAGAGAGACACTTGGCTTTAACAGAGAACACAACCAACTGCTGAAATATAATGGTACAGGAAATGGGATGTTCTTTATTGTAGAAGAAGAGAGAATATTAATGTAGGTTTTACTGCAATGCAAGTTATCAAAATGGTGAAAAGTATTTTATTGTTGAAAAGTAACATGACCTAGAAGTAAGACTAGGAAGACTTTATGGGTCATTTTGCTCTTATATCTATTCCTCTGCCATTAAAAAGAGAAGAACTATAATATCATGAATGAAATAAATACTCTTGACATCAAAATGTGCCAGATGTAGTTTTGGGTTTAATAAAAATAGTAAAACTTCTATCACAGCACCATTCTGGCTGTTATTGGCTGCATTGTATTACCAGTCAAACTTTAATGTAGCTTGCTTTTCCTATCAAATGCAAGGATATATTTGAACTGAAGGAAGAAGAGGTTATGAAATAGATCTACTTGTATCATTGTTCAGTTTTAATTTTGTGGGGGCTCCATTCCTAGAGACATCTATTCAATGGAGGTGGGAGAAGGGGTGAATGTTCAAAGTTTTCACACAGTGGAAAGAGCTATTGATATCTCATAATTCTGTTGTCTTACATAACTACACCCTTTGAGGATAAACTTACTACAATATCAAATTCACTCATGACTTGCACCTTCTGTGTCCCTGTAGTATATCCTGGCTGCAGAAATCATCTTCTCTATCAAACCTCATGTTTTCCTGTTACTTTTAGATATAATTTATGGACAGGAGGCCTTTTTTAATCCCCAAAGGAGAGAGTTTTCATGGAAGAATGTAGAGTGGAATTAATTATATTTCATGCTGATCATGAGGAAGGATGATTTACACAATGATCTATGGTAAAACTGACAGTGTTGCTTCATCCATCTTTATTAGTAATTACAGCAAAAAAAAGGCTGCTTCTGACTAAAGTGGAAATGTCAGAGGGATTCACTTTTAATGGAGTAGCTGTAAGTATTTGCAAGATAAAATGATGAGTCAGTCTCATAGATTTTCTTTAATTATCTTTTAATTTATGGTAATCCAAAAATCTGCTGCTGAACTGTTATTCTTTAGTCCAAGGTATAAAACCAGCAATACCTGATTCTGAGTTTCCTGCCATTATTAATTAAGTCAGTATTAATCATACTACCACAGCCCAGGGCAAAATTTACTTTTTAATAAACATGACTGAGGTACCTCTCTGTACTTTTATTTGGAGTTTGGCACAGTCTAATTTATCAAGGAGTTAAGCTAACATGCTTCTAATCAGCAGAATTTCAAAGGAGATCTGTTTATGCGCAACATTCTGCAAAAATAATATTCAGAAACTTTTTTGGCAAGGTTGCTTAAACAATATTTTGGCTACTGTTTGCAACTTGACAGTGACATACTATGGAAAGACATGCCATTTTTCTTGTTTCCTGAAGAAGTTTGAAAAGATATGGCTTGATGAACTACATTAAAAAAAAGATGCTTTTGTGATACTGCACATAGGTGATTTTTAATTTTATTAGAAATTATGTGCGTTACTCTGAATGCCATTTCGTGACTACCAAACAAAGGAATAGTCCCTTGCTGCCAATGGCCTGAGCTATTCCTGTTAGAACCCTAGCTGAATGCTCACTCTCCTATAGGCACACGATGAGGTTGGACCTCAGGAATAAGATCTTGTGTCCAGGCAGGGAAACAAAAAGCATTGGAGAATGCGGGCATCGATCCCGCTACCTCTCACATGCTAAGCGAGCGCTCTACCACTTGAGCTAATTCCCCAGCCCATGGCCTCTGCCTCAGGTGCTCTCCCCTCCCAGACACCCATCCCTGAACCAGGCTGACTAGCACCCAAAAGACATGGCCTTGCCTTCTTCCTAGCTTTCACAGCCATACCCACATCCACTAGCTACCAATTTTCTTTATTGATGGAGAAAAAACAATGCTCAGGGCAAGCGTCTACAGACCAGAATTTATCTAAAACTGCCTTGGCTAGGTGTCTTCCATGTGTCAGCATACAGTTCAAGTCTAAGCAGGCATTGAAGGGCAGCCACCCAGGCAGGCCCAAAAGGCAGAGACACCACTGGTTTGGTCCAGAGCCAAAAGGACACTCCTTCGAGCCGGAGTTGAACCAGCGACCTAAGGATGTCTGAGCAATAGAGCCTACAGTCCTCCGCTCTACCAGCTGAGCTATCGAAGGAAGCATGGGGCCCAGCACTCTGCCTCACCCATCACATACTCACCCAAAACATCACCATGCAAAATGTAACATGATGTCTCTGCTT
>VZTY01009310.1:156892-175052 GCA_013400935.1 Turnix velox | reverse complement strand
TTTCAACCCCCTTTTTTTCTTTTTTTTTTTTTTTTTTTTTTTTTTTTTTTTTTTTTGTTCCCCTGATGGTTAATTTTTTTTAATTTGTTTTTTTCTATTGGTTACTCAGTAGATAGAGCTTAAGTATTTTTCTGCTGGTATTTTTACCAATGAGTATAGATTTTTATTTTAGTAAACTGGTTATTAGGTATTGATTCTCTTTATTCATTAACCTGTGTGAAAATGTGTGCATGTGCATGTTTGTATATTTATACATGTGCATGTATATGTAAACATAAACACATATGAACATACAAACAGAGTACCTTTACTTTTATGTAATTAATAAGTCTTTTTGAGTTTACATTTTGGAGAAGTAAAAATAATTATATTTCCTCCAACACAAAATTTGAGAAAGATTCTTTTATACTTTCTATTTATGGAATGTGCCACTAATATGATTGTAACTCTCCATGTTATTCAACATAATTTTATTAAGTATACCTGTTACCTTCAATCAGTGTCATGAATGTATATTTGAAACTGGATAAATAAATGTCAATAAATGTTCGTAATGTATAAATAGTTTGGATTAACATTCCCATTATTGCCATTACTAAAAATACTTGTTTTATATTGAAATATACTTTAACATTTTTTTTTAATTGCAGCTGAATGTGGAGCCTCCACGACAAATAATGAAGGAATCCTATTGTCCCCCAATTATCCTCTTAACTATGAAAACAATCATGAATGTATTTATAGCATTCAGGTACAAGCAGGGAAGGGGATCAATATTTCTGCTAGAACATTTCACTTAGCTCAAGGAGATGTTCTTAAGGTATGTAATCATGTGGCTTTTTATTTTTTTTCTAAACTCGTGCTTCCTTGTCGACATTAGTCTATCAATGATAGTATCATATTAGTTAAGTTTATGTAACTACTTAGAAAATATGTATCTAAACCTATGCAATTTTCAGAGAAAATATAATCTAAAAAGAGGTTGAAACTGTAAACCAGATGTTGCCTTAGTGAGTATTTGCATTCTGTTCATAGTGTTAAATTTTTTTGAAGTTTTTTCTTCTTCCTCAGTATCTTCAGAACTGGAGCTGTGATATAAACACAGTAAATGTTGCACCCAGAATCTTAACTTAATAAACTGTCTACATGCTACATTCTGTACATGAGGTCTACAATTTAAATGACCCTAATCTTGTGAAAAATCTGCTATAAAATGATAATCACAGCAATTACATGTCAAGAAATTTTTTGCGTTACACAAAGGATCAGCAAAGAGAAAACCACAATACTGGAATACTTGAGGATTTTATAGAGCGCCTTCACCCTATAAATACAGTAGCATTTAGTTTTATTTGTTCATATAATTTTATTAATGTATTTCCCAAATATAAATTTCCAGATACATATTTTGTTTAGCCAGCTACATTTTTAAAGCTGTATTACATCTAACTGCAATTAAGTAACCATAAAGGGGATTAAATAATTGTCTAATTTTTTTTCAGAACACGCAGTTTAATTAAACTTGCCTCTGAGAAATCAATCAAGCAATCATGTTTGATAAAAAAAAAATATTTTATATACACATTCTCTATAAAGGTATGGCTCCATTTTCCTCAATACTGTTTAGGCTGAGACCAGACAACCCTATTATCTTACTGTAAAGGAGCTATGGTTATATACTAATGTATTGAAGACAAATTTGGAGGGAATTCCTTTTTTTTTTTTGTAGATATAGTAACTAACATAAAAACAAACAAACCTGCCTAATTTCCCTAATTCAGTGACTGTGGAGATACAGGAATAGGATATTAGGGTTATAGTTCAGTTTTAAGTGAATCACCAATACCCAGGAAAAGCTTTAGACCTATCTAATACATATGAATACTTTGTAAATATATATTAAACATTAATGCCTTAACAAAACTCTAAGAAATCTCTGAAGTAAGTAAAGAATAACCAAGTTTGATGAAATGAAAAACAGCACTGAAATGAAGTTAAAAAAAAAGAAATAGCATCTCACATTGTGAATGCGGGATTCCCTGCTGTGAATTAGGCAGCATAAGGAATTAATGATTTGGAAACCAATATATTTAGATAACAGCTTCCATGTTTCCTTTTCCCAAACACAAATGAAGCAGCTCCACAATATTTTATACTTAGAGTTTATTTTTTAGCTACCGAGTTTGGTTAAGAAATGGAAAATGCATCTTTCTTCTTCAGAAATGATAGATTAAACTGTTGGCAAAGTTAAAAGTTTACTTTGTCTTACTTGTTTAATCAGCAAAAAAATTAGATTACTAGAACTAAGCAGATGAAATTCCATTCAGAAATCTGAATAAGCTGAATGTTTTACTACAGTTTGATACGGTTTTTACCAGGCCATGAGGTCTGCTGCTTACCACATGAATTCACCAACCATGCATCAAATTTATATGTCAAAAGCAATGTAATTTAAACAATAAAACAGCTGGACTGGGAATAGAGCATTAGAGGGAAACAGCATTTGTAATACAAATAAATCAGCATCCTTGTAGTTACTTGCCAGCAGAATAGGAGGAGGTCCCATTTATCTATTCTGAAACTGCTGTAGAACAGAGATTTCAGAAAATATTGTATGTTTTTTATTTGCTTCATTTAATGACGCATGCAGTTCTGTTTTCCTCTTTTTAAGTAACTGCTGTGGCTACTTACATTAATGTTTGAGGTATTCTTTTTCTTTTGCAATTTTATTGGCAATGATAGGAAATATACATGTGTCTATTTTTTTTACATAGGACTATAACATGCTCTTCGTAGTACCACATCTTGTTTCAATATTCATGACAGTTTCATAAAGGCATATGAAGAATTTAAGATCTACATAGTCACTTTATAACAATCCATTTAATGTTACTCAAAAACTGTATAGCTATTGTTTTCTTCTTTGTAATTGTACTGATAATCAAGATTGTGTGTAATGTTTGCAGAATTAATTTTTTTTAGAGTAAACTGCCTTTATAAAAGGCAGGGAGAAAGAATGTATGATTTTCAAAGTATGAGAAAATTTCTAATGCTTTTGCCTTCATAGACCAGTTTTGCTTGTAAACTCTCTAGTGCCTGATAGCTGTAAGCAAAGCTGTTAGGTTTTCACAGTGAGAAACAGAGGTCCCATTACTTAATTGATTTGCACTGAAATTAGTTGAATATAGAAGGTATTCTTTTATGTCAAAAACCTTTAAATATGCATTTATAATTTGCTAGGGGAAAGATACACTAAAATTGAAGCTTGAGGAAAGATAAGACTTTTGGGGTTTTGTTTTCAATAGATTTCAACAGGAATTAAAAAGTACCTGTGCATGGTAATAATTAATGAGCAATTTTCTGATAAGATTGAGAAAACCAAACTCTAACTCACAAAAAAAAATCTGATTCCATAAGTGAACATAAAACAAAATAGGAAGGAATCTCAAGTTTGAAAAGGACAGAGATTGGAAAAGATCAGTTGTTTGTGGTTCTGGGGTTTTTCCCCTTTTGTATTGAGTATTGGCAGTATGTAGTGGGAGTTGATGTGCCAAACAAGATTGCAACTAAATGGAAAAAAATTACTTTAGGAATTATTTTTGATACTGCAATGAAGTAATCTTTCTTATTCCTACAAATAAAACACTCAGTGAAATAAAAGGCAGAAAGTGTCCTATTTGCCTGTGATTGGTTCAGCACTCTAAGCTCCTGCACTCTTACAGCACTTGGCTACTGTCTTACCTGGCCAGCATTGAAATGTGTGCACATTTTTGAGGATTTTGTGGAAAGATAATGAAGGGAGGTAATGTTTGAGTGGTTTAGCTTATTTGTTTCTCAAGATTCTCCACACTTGCTATCTTAATCCTTTTAACAGTATGATCCTGAAGACATGAGTGAAAAATAGGTAATAAATGCAGGAACAAAAAAATCCCCAAACATATGGACACTTTTCTGTCTTATATTAGTGCTTCTATTTGCATGAGATACAAATGATGCATTTGACAGGGTGCTGACAGCCTCAGATCTGAGCTGCTGATTTTATGCTATTTCTTCATCTTTATAAAGGCACAAATCTTCATATCCATATGCCTTTTATGTTTCAAAGGCAAATCTCAAAAATAATTTGATTGAAATGCACAAATTTTATGTTCACTTTATGCTTTTCCCTTGCTAAAATTTTATGCAGTTAATTTAGGAGAAAAAAAGACCATTATTTTACCTTTAAAATTTGTAACTAATTGACCCCCTATAAAGCTTAGCAACTTTTACTTGTTCCTTAATCGTAAATGCAAATGTAAACCCATGTCCCCAAGATAAATGTTACATCTACCAGTTCAAATTGTATTTATGTAAACACTGTTCATTGTTATCATCCTTCCCTACAACATTTCAAAGTATCATTATGTTGTAAAGAGCATTAACACAATTTTCTATGCTTTTTCTGCACTTTATGAATTAAACATTTAACAGATCAAAACTTTAAATAGCTGATAAAGATAGACCTCTGTTTTCTGAATAGCTTGTTGCAGGCATATTCAGGCATTATACAGTTATGAATGCAATATTTTGCATTAATGCTACAGGATGACTTTAAGGAGAATACATCCAGCCAAATAATATTTTCATAAATATCATTCTTTTCAATATACTTAGCATCTGAGTGATACAAATCTCGCTGTGCTGGCAAGACCTGTAAGAAAGAATAATCCTGTTTTAAAAATAATAGTGCTACTTCAATTCACACATAATCTTGTCTCCCTGATCAAATCCTTAAGCTGAATTACTAAGTAATTCAAAATCTTTTGCAAATCTCCCACCTTTGTTAGTAAGATTAGAAAAAAGTGAAAAAGTCACAAATCTGTCTGCAATTTAAACTATATAATTTAAACTACATCTAGAAATTTCTATATTCATTGACTTAAGCACAAAGAAGACAAACATGACTTAAATTGACAATATTACAAAAAATACATTCATATATTGTCCTAAGGGATGCCCCACTACCTGTATGCTATTTTGAATGTTTGAGAGTCAGCAACCAAAAGGAAAACAATCAGTTTCATGTTTGTATGAATCACATTCTGCCCTCATAAAAATACATTTCTACTCAAAGAAGCATAGAAACTGAGAAGTGTTAGGGTACTTTAAATTTTGTTTCTTCATATAAGTGGTAGAAGCTTATAATGATTATACAGTGGGATAGCTAATTAGCCCAGAAAGTGGAACTAGTGTCAAGTCTGTAGAGATCAGAGAGTTCCGATGTGAAAGGTTTAAAGTGGTAGGACAGTTTAAAAAAATGGCAATGAAATATGTGTGGGGAAATTCTAACATGAAGAAAAGTTGTATCATGAAGTAGCTTGTGGGGAGTTCTGTCAAGACTTAGAGAAAGTTGGTATAACTTACTAACAGCTTCCTTTGTTTAATTATTAGTGATGCACATGTAGTCGGAAATGTGCAGTGTTTAAAATTAATCCAGAATCTGTGGGTGTTATTAGTTATAAGTAGCTTGGGGAGATTAGGAGAGAGCATCAAATTCAAGATGAGTCTTCTTTAAATCTGTCATAATATAAGTATCTCTGTGGGATAGCAGTAATTCTTCTGGGATGGACATTTTTCTTTCAGTTACTGGAACAAACATGGTCCATTTCAGAACTTTTTGGTTTTTTATGATTTGTTTTCTGATCTCCATGTAGTTTTAAAGAAAACTTAAATAAATAAATATATTTTAATGCTCTTATTTGTATTTTAAGATTACTTCAATAAGTAATAATTGCACCCTTTTGGCTTTAAAATCTTTAGTAGGAAACAAGGAAAGATGCTTGCTCATTTTTATGTGCTTCTTCAACTTCAAATTACTTAGAGATGGATATAAATGGCATATTTGTTTGATTTCAGCTTGTCACTAAATGTAAGGTTATTTGCATTAGTAGAGATACATGGATTTATGCAAAATAGGATTTACATGTATAAGTCATCCTTACAGATGGGGAAAAGTCATAACATTTTAGATTCACTTTGTTGCTTTACTACTGCTGCTGGTGTACTTGTTTTGATTTTATTGTGGTATAGATTTCTATTTAGAAACGCAAGCTTTGGTTGCATTTCAAATTAACAGAATTTCCTGGAATACAATTTGAAAACTATTCAAAGGTTCATTATTCTTTAAATTTGTTTATCAAAAAATGAGTTGTTATGGAAATCTCTAAGTAAACCTTACAGGACATAATGTTTGAGTTACCAATTATCTTTAAGTTATAGTTTTATGAATGATAGGAATGCAACACCCTATGGTGTTCTAAAGGAACTGAACTTGTGGGAAAATTTGCTGAGAATTATCAAAAGATTGTTTTGTATACTTGGTATTCTGATAGATGTTTCTATTTCAAATATGGAAAAGAACAACTCTTGAATAAAAACAAAAAAAGGTGCTGTACTCCAATTTACATATAGATTACATTACTCTTCTGACATGCAGAAGCAGTTGTTTGATTTATTTCCTAGTCACCTTTTACATTATATTCATATTTTAACCTCTCTTTACATTGAAAAAAGTAGAAATCAGAGCTGTATTCAACAAGCCAAAGCTATAGAGAGATGTGAGGTGTTTTATTATGCCACCTCAGTGATTTAAGGCAGACACAGCTGCGCAAAATGGGTGTTTGCTGATAGATTGTGACCAACATTACAATACTAGCTGGGAAATAGAAAGCATTGAGATTTCAAAACACTGAGCTGACATGGCACCTCTGCCTACTTCTATTTTTAGGTAAAGAAGGGAGCTGACATATTTTAAACTGTGCATTTGAAAAATCACTACAGTTAAGTCAGCTTAACTCAAGAGAGGCAAACAGCATATCCAAACAGTGTTTCCTGTTGAATGGCAGTTTATCTCGCTTGACAAAGCTTTCCTCCTTCTTAATGGAGATGTACAGAATTATTTTGTAAAATCAAATATAACTTTTTTTTTTTCTTCACAACTGTATAACTTGTATCTTTTTCACAGATCTATGATGGCAAAGACAATACAGCTCACCTGCTGGGAGCATATACTGGGGCATCATTAAGAGGCCTAACATTAAGTAGTACTTCAAATCATTTGTGGTTGGAATTTAACTCGGACATGGAGGGCACTGATGAAGGATTTCAGCTTGTGTATACTAGTAAGTATTTGAGAAAGAAGGAGAAATATTTTTTTATTTTTAATGGAATGAAAATTCTGTGCTTGTAAGATCAAAATGCAGTCAAAGGACAAATAATGATCAAATAAACAGCAAATCACTCATTACTCATCAAAATAATATAGTTCCATAATTCTACCTCAAAAAAGCCAAAGCTGAAATCTTGCTGTGACAGTACTTTGCTTAGTTTGATACTTAAACCACTGTTTGTTGGTTTTTTTTTTCTAGAGGCTTATTTTGAAGTTTTTCTCAGTCTTAGATAATACTCTGTTTCTTTTCCTTTTTTCTTGGTATTAGCACATAAAAATAGATAAGGATGTTGTTATTTTGAAATATGCAATAAAGCTCCATATTTTCATAAAAGTAATTAAGAAGTAAAAGACATTCTTTATTTTAAGACTCATGTCTGATACAACTTGCATTAGTTTAATATTTTCTGAATTTGGATTATTGTTTAGAATAACCCAGTTTAGAACCATTATAAAGAAAGATGTTAAATTTCACATGTTCCCAAAATGTTATGATTCAAAACATCTCCATTAGGTTTTTAAAATGCTGCGTGACTATACCACTTGTTGCACATAATAGCACAGAACTGTACCCTACAGGCATTCTAGTGCCTGGTAATTAGGTAATGTTAATGTAATGTTAAAGTACTTTTCTTACTTATGTCAGTACATCCAACACTTGAATCTTATTATTAACACTTCCTGACTTTTGAGACAGGCATTGTTGTAGGATACACTATCCTGAACAATGCTAAAATTTCATTTGTATATGTTTTTAGCATGGGAAGAGAAAAAAATGAGAAAAACTCATGGGTCAAAATGAAGATAGGGTGAGAGAAGGGAATAGCCAATTGATGCACGGATAATTCTCTCATCACTGCCCACAGACAGACCAATATCCAGCCAGTCTCTGCACAGTGCTTTGGAAGGACTATCCCCTGTTTTTTTTGCCCAGTATGACTTGCCACACAGGGTATCTCTTTAGTTGGTTGGGGTCAGCTTTCCCAGCTGTATGCTCTTTCAACCTCTTGCCCACCTCCACCCTAGTTGCTGTGGAGGTGGAGAGAGAAGCAAAGATTGTCTGTTCAACAGCAGCAGGAACATCAGTGTGTTATCAACAGAGGTTTAGTCAGACTAAAATGCAGCACCATACAGGCTGCTATGAAGATAATTAACTTCATTACAGCCAGACTCAGTATACTCCATCTCCTTTAAGCTCTCACATCAGATTCATATGTATGGATAAGTTTACCCTGAACCTTCTCTCCAGTCCCAACTCTCTCAGCCTGTACTCACAGAAGAAATGCTTTCATCTCTTAATTATCTTAGTGGCCCTTTGCTGGTCTTTCTTCTCCACATGTCTTATGTACTATGGAGCCCAGAACTGGACAACGTACTACACATGTATCCTCAACAGTGCTTAGAGGGAGAGCATCACCTCTGTCATTCTGCTGACAACACAATTCCAAATGCAGCTTAGGGTACCATTATTATTCTTTGCTGAAAGGGCAGGTTGCTGCTTATGTTTAGACTGGCATCTACCAGGATGCTCAAGCGTTTTTCTGCAAATCTGCTTTCTAGATGGAAATCTGCAAATCTGCTTTCTTCAGCGTACTTTGGTGATGGGGTTGTTCCTTCCCAGGTACAAAACATTCCACTTCTTGTTGCACTTCATGAGGTTCATATGTACTCACTTCTCCAGACTTTTAAGGTTGCTCTGGATGATAGCATGACCCTCTCATGTACCAGCCATAAGTACCATGGGCTTGCCCTGATGCTTTTAAGAGGTGAACAAAATCACACAAAAGTGTAGTGAAACATTCTTTATCTTCAGGGATGCATTTATGCTTTCAGTTGTCTGAAGTAGCCACTATTACTATTCTAGACCCCTTTCACTATTCCCCTAGATAGCAGATGCTTCTCCAGAGGGTACAATTTTCCCTTTGATCCCATAGCCAGAACTACCAGCTCCATATGGTTAGCTGAAATACATGAAGGGCAACAAAAGTGATGCTAGGACCTATGCTCAGGCTGTTACATGTTCACCCTCAAGAGGGAAATGATGAGTTAAATCATAGAATCACAGAACATGGTGTGTTGGAAAGGGCATTCAAAGGTCTGGTCCAACATCCCTGCAGTAGTCAGACATCCTCAACTAGATCAGATTGCTCACAAAGTGAGGTTTCAAGCTGCTTTTTGGTTAATGTCAGAAGACCTTATTTGGAACAAAAATGATTCTCGCAAATTACAATTTCTGTATCCATGAATGCCATTATAGTTCCCTGTTTCTGTATAATGCATAAATCATTTTGTTTCTTTCATGCTTCCCATTTCTTAATTTTTCAAAGAGTCCATATTGTTTTTCTTAAATACCCTGTATTATCATGATCATTGCTTTCCTGCATGTGGCTTTGAAATTTCCAGACTAATGAGCACAGGATTAAAGTAAGTATTGATGAATGTAGCAGTGGTTTCTTAGTGCCATAGAGGCTGTTGTGCCATTAGTAATGTTGCGCACAGTCACAGCAAATGAATTTGCTGTGCAATTTTGAGCCTCTAAATGTCTGTTCACAAACTGGATTGTCATGAAAGTAAGTGGGCTTTCACTTCTGTTTTGTAACTTATTGTATCATTTTAAAGCTGATTTTGGTAATGGACTTCCTTCTCATTTTTCGATTTGACTCTTAGAAAAATAGATGTTAAGACACAAGGTATTTTATATGCTTTAAGTGAGGGTTATAGACTGTTTTACTCCCTAAACTGATCAAAACCAGAGAAAAAACCTCTAATGTCATGGCATATGGAGCCTGAAAATGTTTGATATACATTGGAAAATAGAGAAGCGTAATTTCATTACTATATTTGTTTGGTTTTGTAACTCCAGTGTTTTATTCAATTCATTCAATGCTACAGGTTTTGAGCTTTCACATTGTGAAGACCCTGGTGTGCCACAGTTTGGGTATAAAATCAGTGACCAGGGCCATTTTGCTGGAAGCACTATAATTTATGGATGCAATCCTGGTTACACGCTCCATGGAAGTAGCCTTCTGAAGTGTATGACAGGGGAAAGAAGAGCATGGGATTATCCTCTGCCATCATGTATTGGTACTACACTCTTTAATTTTATCTTTTTTTTTAAATTATTTAACCTATTACTTGAATTTAAGAAAAAAAAAAGATATTAGAGCTATGTGAAATTTAATCTGTATGTGTAATGATCTATTTACACATACATTTGCAGATCACAGCACAAATCTCACCTAAGTTTATCTGAGTGATGTTGTCTTGTTAAGTTTAAAAAATACAGTAGTTAGCAAACATTTATGCATACCAAAATTCCAAATTTGTGAAAATTAAGTATAGTCAGTATAAAAAGGCAGCTCAATCAGAAAGCCAGGACAATAATATTTTATGAGGAATTGTAAAACCGGTAGTTGAGGTTTATTTTTCTAATTGTATCTAAATGGTATTAGGCTAGAAAACAGGTATATACTATCAAGCAAATCTAAACAAAAACTTGAAGTTATGAAGCAATACAGAGTTATCTTGCACTCTGAGTTCTGTTATGTGGCTGTGATGAATAACACAATATTATTTGCCTTATTGCATTATTACAATAACTCTGTATGTTTTGCATACAGAGTTAATTTATTCCATAGGAGAGCAAAGAGATGTAAACATTATAGTAATTTTCTCCTTTTTTATCTCCTTTTTAAGATTTTGAGATTGAGTGAGTAGGGGAAGTGACTGATAATGTACTTTGATTTAAATTTGACAGAAAACGATATACTTTAGCAAATCTATCATATTCCTATCTAGGAAAAGTATACAACAAAGAACTGAACAGCTCTGTTGGAATAACAATTAGGGAATAAATGCTTAAATCCCAAATTAGTGATTAGTCTTAACTAATTTCTAGGTCATTTAGAATATGTGAAAGCAGACAACTGGGGAGAAACTATGGTATTGGAATGTGCAAGCAGCAAATGGATGTACAAAGAACACTGAAACAAAAAGTTCAAATAAAATAATAGTCCAGAAAGTTGAAAATAAAATTCTGAACAATAAATTAGATTTTCAATTCCCCTGTAAGACTAAAATCATAGGATCACTGTGTAGGATCACTGTAGGAACATGGAGATGTATATTCTTATCAGTTTTAAAACAGATCAATCTAAGTAAGTCCAAAGTTATTCCTTCAGTTTTTTACTGCTTATCAAGATTATGTATTGTGCACTATTTACACTGCCTGGGAGATTCAACATTCTCATATTTTTAGTATGTATAATTTAGATCTAGAAGTTCTACTGGAATGGAGTCACCAGAGTAGCTTGCAGATGGAAGATAAACTCTGCTGTCATGAATTCTCTTCACGACAGAAGCTGTTTGGAGGACAGTCTGCAGTTAATTTTCAATCGCTCCCTCTCCAAGTTACATCTAAACAGCTCAAAATTACAGGTTGTCCACCTTTGGATTAGAAAGTGAGCCATATTCAAAGCTGATAAAGACTGACAAAAGACTGAAATTCAGAGCTGAATCATGATCTCTAACGAGGTGATATGCTGCATATATGTAGGTTTTGTTTCAGTACTGGTAAACTGTCCAAATCAAATAATTATTTAAAAAAAACACTACACAAATCAGGCACCTAGGTATTCTGCTGCCACCAGACTCTTTGTGAAAACTACATTTTCATTTTCTAAAATGTTCTTTATAGGTAAATCTATTTAGAAGTTGAATTATTCTGTAGTAAAGACTTCTTGACTTTTAAGGTGATCTTATTCAAAACACATCTATTAGTCTGCTGTTCACATAGAGGTTACTTATCTATCCAGTTTAGAATAGCATGTGTCTCTACTGCTCTTAAGCACACAGAAGTACATTACACAATTGTGTAATTTAAATAAACTTCAATATAATTTATATTGATTTTGTTTATTTCAGTGAGGTATTTCTCCATAGCCAAGTAGTATAGCATGTTACTTGCATCCAGAGAAAATTAATGCCTGCATATCTGTAGTCTTCATCAACAGTAAGATTCATCCCAACCTGAGAACTTTATAGGCTGGGCTAAGTAGATTTTAAACAATTTTAATTAACATAAATGAGATTTTGTTTAGACAGGCTTAAGAAGTAAAAAATGTTTTGAATGCCAGTTTTTCACTTTCTAGGTTTTAATGCTAACTTAGGATCTCTGCAGTTTTGTTAAAGTACTTTGGAGGGATGCAGAATCAATCCTGTAAAATGTATTAGACATCAGTTGTCTTGGGCTGAAGAACATGTAGTACAAGACGTAGTAAAAGTTTAATGATCTCTTGGTGTTGATACACCATGGAGAAGTAATTGGCTAAAAGAGAACTGGAAAGCAGAAGAGTTAAAACATGCACAAGATCAGTAAGAGAAAGAATGTTCAGGTTAAAAATATTCCTCAAAAATCCAGCACAATTGCATCACAAAGGTTTTTATACAGGATTGAGATGTCTTTTAGGTATCTGTTTGGTATGTCCAAACAAAAGCCTGAGTATGAACAGCTCTTACTCATCCATGATCAAAACAGTTTTTGAGACTTTAAATTCAGGAATGGCTTAAATAGCAGGAGGTGAAGACAAATCCAGTTGTAAAGCTGTTCTGGTTTATAGGAATCCTTTCATCATCCACTTTTAGTTAAAATCATACTGAAACTATGTTTCTTTGATGTGAAACACAGTAGAAAAAAAAGATTGTTTTTGCAACACTGATGCCCTTTATTTCCAGAGTATTTACTTATGAGTTAGCTAGCTCTATGCTCTGAGGCTTCATGCTTACGAGAGCCTGATTCCAGCCCACCACAAGATCTTTTAGAGTCTACAGATTGCTCAATCAAACAGAATATCCAAAAACAGCTCTGCTTTGCATGAAATATTTTAGACTGGTATGTAAAAATTAATACTATGAGCAGCATAAATCAACAGACACTTTAATTTGCTATTACTATCAGAAATTGGCTTAATAATGCTACTGTTTTGTTTTGATACAATTTATTGCAAAAGTAGGACATTGACAGGAAATTAGCAAAACTGTTTTCAAACAGTTGAAATCATAAATCATAAACAAATCACATATTACAATAGGAAAGTTATCCATAGAAATTGAAGGAAACAATGGAGGATAGTGTTTATTTCCTTTAACCTGATGTCCTTAGAAAAATCTTTAGTATTACCATTTGGAGGCAAAATTAAGATTCATAATTAGGATTGTTTTCATAGTAAGTAATCTGGAGATGTAAGATAAAACAGTCTTGGCTCTGTTACCGCTGACTGCAGCCTGAAAGGATATGGCTTTCTGAGAACTCATCCCTTGCACAGCTGATTCAACAGCCAGCAAAACTAGGATACTGGAATCTTGCTGCAGGAATAAACAATTCGGGAGAGAGAGAGAACATTCAAAAATAATAATAAAAAAACAAACTGGTTGTCCTGTGTGGTAATTAAAAATTATAGACTAGTAGCTGTTCAGTTGTTCTGGATGAAATTGTTCTGGATGAAATGTAATTATTTTTTAATTTCATTCATTTTGCCAATGAGTAATTTTTTCTCAATATTGTAGTCTATTTACCATTACTCTACTGAAAGAGTAATAGACTATGTTGTCCTCTGAGTTCAGTAATTACAGTATGTTTTTACAGTATTTAGGAACTGATGAATTGGCAAAGTGCTTAAAAAATAGATGAAAGGCCACCAGTCCCTGCAAATTTGCTTTTTAGTATGTCAGAAAATTCACGAAGAGTAACATTTCAATTATATTTTATCCCAAACTCACAGATCATAAGGTAATAAATCTTTCAAATAAATATTTTTAGTAATTTAAAATCAAAATAGAACTGTATTTTAACTATACCAAGAGACCTAATCAAAGCATTATTTTTGCTTTGCGCTTGACAAAAGAGAAAACATTAAGGAGGCGTTAAAAGGAAGGAAAGTGAATAGAAAAGCATTAAAGGGCTCAGGGATGTATATTAAAAAAGAAATCAGGTTTTTTCAAAGATTAGGTATTAAGATTATGAAATGCTTAGCTTTGTCTAATGACTGGCTGGAACTGTCTAAGAGGGAGCTACTTACCATCTGTTACCCTCGAAGAAATTCTTCAGCTTCACTATGAGGATCTGTTTTATGACTGTTTATTCGGGGCTGGGAGGCTGACTTTCTCTCTGAATTGCCTGCTTTTGTCCATTCTGGTTTTGGCGTTTTTCTAAAACATTTATTTTTCCTACTTACTCATTTGTTTATTTTTTAATTTAATTCCACTGCCTTAGGGTAAAATACATGCTTGGGTTTTTGCTCACTTGTTTAGTTTTCTTTAAGTAACAATCTGTCTTCCTTTTACTATAGCATGTTTTATATATAAAAAATCATTAGAAATACATAGATGCCAAAGGAAAATACAGAAATACTCAGATAAATCCACAACATTTTTTCGTAAGGTCCTCATATGTTGTTTTAATATCTTTGGGCATGCAGTCAGTTGTGTTACATATTGAAGTAGGGAATAGGTGTATAAACTGATTTCTTGGATGATTAGCTGAAACACCATCTGTAATGATTTACAACTAACGTGTAATTTTGTTTTTTATTAGCTGAATGTGGAGGTCGTTTTAAAGGAGAATCGTCAGGAAGAATTTTATCTCCTGGTTATCCTTTTCCCTATGACAACAATCTGCGTTGCATGTGGGTGATTGAAGTAGACCCAGGAAACATTGTCAGGTAGTGAAAACAAATCTTAAAATTGTAACAAATATTTTTTTGATAAAATAACCAAATCTTAACTGTACAATGCAGAAGAAAGGGGATTTAGAAATTGAATTTTGAGATGTAGCTCAAGGCCAGAATTTTGACATTCTAAGTTTGAGTATGCGATTACATGTTGAAACTATCTATTTTTCAATAAACTTTGTTTTATGTTGATCAGACTTCAAAATTGGTTATAACTTTGTGAATGGCTGATGAATTTTTTAAAAGCTCGTATATGTTTTCATACATGCAAACTAGAAATGTTAACTGAGAATCTGTTTTAAAAATAACTATTATGAATGATATTCTAATATCAGAGTTACAAGATTGAATACATACAAAGTAAAAAGTGGTGGAGTCAGTAGGACTGTTATATAGTAGGGTTTACATTCTAAAAATAATCCCATGTTTCAGGAGTTCTTTTCTGTTAGATATTTATTTGCATTATCTCATTGATTGCACAAGCTTTGATGGGCATGTGATACATAATACTGTTATAAGAATAGTAAAACAATTTTCTGAAAAGACTGTGTGGGTGTTTATAGATTATTGGAATGACTAAAGTAATATATTTATTTCATGTTAGGAAAAAAAAAAAATTAGTTCCAAAACAATTTTGCTTTCGAATACATTTTGTGTTACATTTTTGAGCATCCAAGTGTGAAACATCATGGAAAATCATTCATGGAAATCTAAGTTTAGTTGGTTTTTTTTGTTTGTTTTGTTCCTTAATCTATCTTGTTGAGTAATAAAGTTATGGTTTTTTTGCAGCCTCCAGTTTCTTGCTTTTGATACTGAGGCATCCCATGACATTCTACGAGTTTGGGATGGTCCGCCCGAGAATGAGATGTTACTCAAAGAAATTAGTGGATCCCTTGTTCCAGAAGGCATTCACAGTACACTCAACATCGTAACTATCCAGTTTGACACAGATTTTTACATCAGCAAATCTGGATTTGCCATACAGTTTTCAAGTAAGTTATGAAGATTTTTGGTGATTTTTTTGTTTGTTTGTTTGTTTGTTTTAATAAGGTAGTTCATTCACTGATAGTTGTAGTGCTGGGAACAACTGAAAACAAGAAAAAAATTTCTATTTTGTTGTGATTTGGCTTGGTTTCAAGGGCTGCAGGGACAGTGCCAAAATTCTTATGATTAGTGTTTTGCACAAAGGAAGTGGTGTAGGAATGTTAAGGGTTCGATCCTTTTCTAATCAACAAGAGTTTCTGCTTTCAGAGACATATGTGCAGAGTTTTCATTCCTGCTGTGCTTGTATAGGATGAAAGGGGAAAAAGCATTACAGGAACAGCAGTGCCCTTCTCCATTTTGCCTTCTAGCACTGTTTCATCTTATTACAGACAGCATGGTGACAAATTTAAACAGTTACTTAACTGTTATTAGATCCCTTTAGAGATTTTTACTGCTGTTACAGTAGAGATAGTTGAATGAAGTCTGTTTTGACATGTATTTTGTCAAGATTAACAAGATCTGATCTAAAAATATTAGTTTGTCTTGCAGTAGCAATGTTTCTAATGTGGGGTGACACAGAGACCATTAATGATAATGCTATTTATCTTGTTGTGTTTCCTGTGCTTAGTAGTTGTATTTTCTCTACCTTCATTATTTCCACATGTATGAAAATATGTGCATTGGAGTCAAAGTAATTTGAAGAAAGGATGAAGTACATGAGTGAGGCGACAAAGTAAAAGATAATTCATCAGAGTGCCTTTTCTCTCTTTGCTGGTTTTTGAAGCCATGAACAGAGTTTTTTAATTCCTTATCTCCAAGATATTTTTGCTACTTTGCCTCCTTTTCTTGCCCATTCTCATTATCCCCTTCCAGATCCTGTTTGGGAGAGTCTCACATATCTGCTTTTCAGCCTCACACATGCTTCTTTATTTAATGTGGAGTCCAAAAAGGAAATGGAGTGAGCTTTATGCACTGAACTGTCTCAGGCAGTCACTTAGGCTGAGTGGAAAGATAGATTGATGTAGAGTAAGAATGGAGTTGCAAGGAAAAATGGATGGGACATGGGACTGAAGCCATAAAACAGCTACTGATGTACTTCCAGTGCTTTACCTGAAAAGCAGTTTCTGAGTTTCATCTGAAAGGAGAGATATTTTATTTAATTCTCCATGCTCTTACAGTCTGTTGAGGTCTAATGATGACAGTATAAAGAATCCATGAAATGTTACTGCCTCAGCATTTCTCTTACTCTTCAGTCTAGTTCCACAAAATTACAAATAATTGGTGTTGTATGGTTTGGGTATATGCTCTGTATTAGAATCAGCAATTTCTTAAAATCTTTTTTTCCCTAAGCTAATTTTTAAAAAAGTATATAAGTAACTATACTACTTAAATTACATTGTTGTGTTTTTTTAAAAAAATAAATTGAGAATAAATATATTTGGGGATGTGAAGGGAAGAGGAAATTCAATGAAACTTTGTTTCAAACTTGCCTAGACTTTGAGTGTATTCATTTGCCTGAGTGAAACAGATGGTGCCTGCATTCTTTAGCTATAATGTAATTAACAAATAGAAAACTCACACAGGGGAGATATCTACTTTTACTTTCCGCTTGCCATTTCATGAAATTGGGTATGAGTATTTCACTGGATTATTTTGATCCCATTTTGCCTCAAGAGGAATGTTACTCGGTGACAACAGATAGAATATATGTTCAAACCTTTTGAAGACCTTGAACTTTTAATTTTTTACATTATTGTTCTTAATCTTTAAACTAAAAATCTGTGTCTAAGAAGTGTGCTAAACCTCTTGCTCATTTCTTGCAGGTTTTGATCTCATTTTATGAACTATCATACATAGAATCATAGAATCATAGAACAGTTTGGGTTGGAAGGGACCTTAAAGATCATCGAGTTCCAACCCCCCTGCCATAGGCAGGGACACCTCCCACTAGACCAGGCTGCCCAGTGCCTTGTCCAGCCTAGTCTTGAGCACCTTCAGAGAGGGGGCATCCACAACCTCTCTGGGCAACCTGTTCCAGTATTTCACCACCCTCACTGTAAAGAATTTCTTTCTTATATCTAGTCTAAATCTATCGCCCTCCAATTTATATCCATTGTTTCTAGTCCTCCCATCCGATATTATGTTAAAAATTCCTTACCCTGCCTTTCTGTAGGACCCCCTCAGGTACTGAGAAGTTACTCTGAGGTCCCCTCTGAGCCTTCTCTTCTCCAGGCTGAACAAC
>VZTY01009310.1:145683-156076 GCA_013400935.1 Turnix velox | reverse complement strand
ACTCCATCATAGAAGGCCACCACGTTGGTCAGGCATGATTTGCCCCTGGTGAAGCCATGTTGGTTGCCTCCAATCACCTCTGTGTCACCCTCCATGTGTTTTTGCATCCCTTTTAGGAGGATCTGCTCCATGACTTTGCCAGGCACAGAGGTGAGACTGACTGGCCTGTAGTTTCCCTCGTCTTCCTTCTTTCCCTTTTTAAATAAATATATATTTTTAAATACATATATCTGCATTTGTATTTAATGATTAAAATACTATCGATAATGTAATCTGACTTTGAATCCTTTACAAATTAACCAATATACACAGGAAATTAATTTATATCTGGTAGCTTAAATTCCAGGTGAGGTGGCATTCTTCACCTAAGTAAAGCAGGAATAGGGACATGCTATATAAGTAGTAGAAAGAAAGTTCATGCTTCTGTACTTTCCGCCACCATGATGTATCTTGGACTACTGAAAGTACAGCTTCTTTTATGCATCTAATGTTAGCAAACACTTAAATGCCACTGCTCATGACTTCACCTCTCATCACTCATTTGAGGATTACTGTAATTTTGTGGAACTAGACTGAAGAGTAAGAGAAATGCTGAGGCAGTAAAGCAGTCCAGTATTGTCTTTGATGAGTTGTGTATCAAATTCTTGTTGGATATCTGCAAACCTCGACTATGGAGTCTCTTAATATAAACTTTAAAACAGTCTTTTTCTGACTTGTGACATGGTAATTGGGAGCACTGAAACTGATTTGGTTCCTAATTTGGAATGTCATGTTTTTCAGTTCAATATCATAAGTTCATATATCAATTTCACAAGTGTAAAATCAATTATTTGAGTCTTAAAGTGGTTTTTTTGTGAACACAATATATAACTGAACACTGTACTTTAGGTTTCTTGGATAAAATTTATAATTCTGGTGTATCACTGTATTTGCAAATAAAATCTGATACAGATCTTCATAACAGTCTTATGTGGGGTCCAGGATGCTGGTGATTGCTTCTTTCTGAGGAGCTGTTTCTATCTCCTTGTTTTCATATGCACACATAAAGAAATATGTCATCTAAAATAGCAGTAGAAATGGTATAAAAAGCTGAAAAAATAAACCTAAATCCAAATAATACAATCTGATTAAATTAAGATTTTCAAACCCTTTTCCCCAGCAGGAATGTGTTGCCAGCATGATCACATGTTGTCACAGGAATGATTTTTTCTGTGCCCCAGCAATTATCTGCAGCCATATGTCAATTAATTTATTGGGGGCTGAGTTTCATACTCAGTTCCCAAACTGCGAGCAAATTCTTAAGGGATAATAGGCATTCAGAACTGAAGAGTTAGTATTTATCGAAAAATAAATCTACATAAGAATTAGAAAAAAAAAAGATTCATAAGGTTTACCAATAAAAGCTGATATGGATAGTGTAGTACTTAAGACAGTTTAACTAAAAGCATTTTAGCAACTATTGCAAACTGACAACAAAAACAATGAGAAAAAAAAATTATCATTAAATCTGTGTCTGTTATGTCCCAGAGAACTAAAATGCATTTGACAGTAAAATCAGATAAAGTCTTTTAGGAAAGAACTTTCCTGTACAAAAAAGATAATGAGACTATACGAGGTTACAATCTGAGCAACACTTCTAAAACAAATTGAAGTAGCAGTTGCTACTAAATATTTTTGATTGACAGTCCATATAATGCACAAAAATTATCTGGATACAACAGCACTAAAGTATGCAGTTGGACAAGTAGTCCACATTTTGCAACTTGAGTTTTCAGGTTCTAAAGCTTATCATTACTGGGTATAAAAACCATTGCTATTGGAATCACAGAAATAGAAATCATTAAATTTCATAAAGAATCATACACCATGCAAAACCAAAACCAACAGGATGACTATTTAATAATATGGGATGTGGCATCTATGGGAACCATGAACTTTTAGTGCCTTTCAGGACTATCTCTATTGCTGAGCCTTCTTGGAAAACGTAACAATTCAATCAAAACTGACTAAACTACATAAGTAGTGAATTTCTTAATGAGTTCAAATATGCATTAGATATATGTAATGACTTAACTAAAAACCATGAATTTGTGGCAGGAGAAAGATGCAGATACAAATTAGTCAGTTGTTCCTCTCTCTTTTTTTTCCAAGGCTTTGGAAATCATCTCCAGTGTACATCTTTGCATGCAGCTTTACATGTTCCTGTGTGGGAACGGATGCCAAAATCCCAACTGAGGGATTACACATGTGCACAGATTCACTAGAAATCTGTAACTTGCTTGCTGACCTTGTTTTTCAGGAAAGACTTGACTTAGCTTTTCTTTTGACAATAGCATGTGCACACAATCTATATTTGAAAATGACATGGTTGCAAAGATAGGTACATGAGAGAGCTGAGGTTTCAGCACCTGCAAACTTTGTGTTACACACTCCTTTATATGCTCTATTTATGATACAGTCCCTGAGAGTTCAGATGCAGCCAGGGAAATCCCTATGGACAGATAGTGGGGAGAACTTTTATCCTTTCTCTTCCAGTGAATAACCCTTGATCAGTTTCTTGTTTTCTATTCTGGTATGTGGTAAAAGCTTTGGTGCAACCTTGTGTTTGATCAGTATAAGAGAGAAATAAGACCCAGAAAGTTTCACTGAGAGTTACAGAGATATTTTGTAGATGGACTCTGCTATCTGCAGGGTAGCTACCATTCCTATGGCTTTGGACAGCAGAATCACCCTTTGACTATGCCAGAGCCTTAAATTGTCAAGATGGTTTCAGCTGTTGCTCTGAGAAGGTTTGGACTGTGTACTTGGAAGCTACAATTGACAATCTACAGCAATTACTGTTCCAGCACCTCTCAGTTTATTCAGCAACAAGAGAAGCAAGCCAATCCCCTGTTCCCTTTCTAAACATACATTATGGACCCTCTTTGCATCCGATAACTGATTCAAGAATTTCATCTGGTTTCTGGTCTTCTTGGAAGATGTGCGACAGTCTTATACTGATTTTCTTTCCAAGCTATAATTTCATTTAAAATAGTTAAGGATCACTTGAAACAGAAACTGAAGCTTGCATTCTTCTGTGCCATTGACTCTTGAGCTAGTCAGGACCTTGTAACTCACACCAATACTTCATCTTAGACAAGAGAGGTTTGAACTGTGATCTACTTCAGTCTAGTAATTACTGGTGATTTTTGTTTATTTGAGGGGTTTGTGTGGTTTTTCCAATGCCAAATGAATCTGACTGATCTTACTCCTCCTAACTTATTTACTGTTACAGAATCTGAACATCATGAAGCCCAAAGGTAACTTCCTAGGGTGATGTAGGTAAGAATTAAGTAAACAGAGAATTTGCCAGGACAACCTAAACCACCCTGATTGTGCAAAATGTTGAACTCTATTTTAAAGGTGTGCATTGTCTCTGAGAAAATTCTAATTCTGTGCTTTATTCTTAACATTTTCCCATTTAAACCAATAACAGTCAAACTTAGATAGAATCTATGAAGTCATACAAAGTCAATGTACTGAATTGATTAGAATTTACTGAAGAATTATAATGGCTGTTTTTCTTAATCTCTGTTAGATCTACAGCAGAATCAGAAGTTAAAAGTTATCTCAGCAGAGCTTGTTTTGGTAAAAGACTGAGTAAAACAACTGTAGCTGTTTTATTCTTTTGTTTCTTAGTAGAAGTTGTGGTGGAGGTTGGTTTTGAGACAGAAAATAACCAGCTGACCTGATTCTCAAACTGGCAGTATTAGAGGTGCAGGGAGACTGCAGTGTGTATGTACCAGGAGTCTGGGACAGCTTGAATTCTGAAGCTCTAGTCTGTCAGGATTGATTCATACTGATGCAAGTTTGAAAGATCAGAGATATTATACAAAGCCTTTGATTAAAGTGATAGGAATTCAGAAGTATGTGTTGTAATTTGTAAAGCATGGAGCTGTACTCTGAGGAAAAGAAGTAAAAAAGGGGAAAAAAAGGTAGGGATTCAGACTATTTACTGTTATTAGACTTGGCATGCACTGAAAAACTAAATTTATAAATCACTATTAACAGGAAGAAATCTGAAGACATTTATTATATTGATCCCAGCATCAGTACAGTCCATTACTGCCTTGTCATATTTTTAATGCCATGTTTCAAAGTATCTTTCCCGCATGAAAATGGAGCTGTCATCTTGGGACATTACAGTCACATATCAAATTTCCTGGCCTTTTTAATTACCAGAAACCTTTGGACCCTGACGGTAACTTTCTATTTTTCAGGAAGAAATTATCAATTTACTGTAACTTAATTATCTGATTTATTGTTTAAATGTCTTTGAGTACCTTACTAGTTTTCTACCACATATGAGGGAAATTTATAGACAGATGTGTTTTAACTCTTTATGGGTATGACCAAATGTTGGTTTAATGACTTCTGCAGCTCTGTAGGAGCATGTTACAGGCATGTGCAACTAGTCAAGTGATAGTTTAAGATACTGGCCTGGCTCATCTTAACTGCTCAGAACCTATGAATTTGATCATATGTGTGCTTTTGGGAAAAATACAAACACGTTGTGTGAAAAGTGGTGAAGGGAGTTTGCAATGAAACTCCGAAACAAGATTCTACCCTGCTTCCTTCAAGTCACATAGTGGACGCCAGTGTGTCTGGTCTATCCAAAATTCCAAATCTGAACAGGTTGTGCATTGAATTTCTCCATTCCTGATGTTGGAGCATTTCATTGAGAACTATTTGAGTTCTTGATCTAGCATAAATATGATAATGGTATCATAACTGTTCCAGACTATCACTACTCAGAGTAAAATAAGTCTATGCAATTCTCTATGTTTACTAGGGAAAAAAAGTTCTCAGATGATCACCCACAAATTTATGCTACACATGTAGTCACTCTTGCACCAGTCGTGCTGCATGTACTAGTTAAAAGCCATGCAGTTTAACAATTTAATCAATTACATTCACAGATCGTACCCCACTAGTTATTCAAGATAATGTGACCATGAGAGAAATCTTTTCTTAAGTGAGTTGCAATTATTGTAAAAGAATAAAACCTGATCTATTCTTTTCTTACATCACCTATCAATTTTAATATGTCACAAAGAACTGTGGAGTCCATATGTGAATTTATGTGGAATTGTGATACCATTCTCCATTTATTTTGCAGAAAGCTCTCAAACCTTTATGGCAGTATAGTATAGGAAACTTTTAAGGAATTTTTATGATTTCTTTTTGCTTACCCTAGCCATTTTCACAGGGAATGATGAAGGCTGTGATTCAGGTTCCTGAATTTATAATAGAAAAAATATTCAGTTCTTGTATTGAAATATAGTCTTTGTAAGTAAAATAATACAGATAGTTCAAAAGGTGAAAAAAATAGGCTGAAGGTAGATAATGAAAAGAAATTTTAATTAAAAAAACAAACAGAATGAAAAGGAAAACACATACTTGAGGATGCAGTACAGAACACATCCTATCAAGTCTATTATAATATAGGTTTCCTCTGAGATCAAATAAGCACAGTTTTAATAATAGTACTGATGGGCAAGAGTCAGGCACTTGAAACAAAATCTAAGAAGCAGAGCAAGCATTAACAGAAAACTGATCAACAAACTTCGTTTGAATATATGGCTAATATTTGTTGACTTTGTATAATTAAATATAGTACTGAAATTTTCTTTCTCTGGTTTTCCTCTTGCATTATTATTCTTTAACTTGCTCCCCATTCCATCTCGTGACAATGTTAAGAGAAGGAAGTGTTTCTCCATTGAGATATTGACTGTAGACAGAATCCGGGAAACAAACGTATTAATAAAGACACCTAACTTTCCTGTACCCAAAACTACTTCAAATTAATCCCACTTCAGTTATGTTGTGTAGTTGAAGTTTTGCTTGTTGCAACACCTGAATGCTTTGTGCTTTAGCTGTTCACTTTCAAGGAGAGGTTTTTTCTTCTCTATTCTTTTTCTGCACAGCTCCTTTCCAGCAGATTCTTTCTTGGTCTTGGTTTGATGTAGGATTTTGCATTTCCATTTTTTTACTTCATAAAGTTTCTTTCAGGCTTTTTCTCTGGCCTACTGTAATCTTCCTAAATAGAACTGCTTCACTAAAGCATGTCAGCGTAGCCTCCAATGTCTGTAAACTTGCAAAAGAGTTTGTACTGGTCTCATTGTCCACATTTTTAATGATGGTGACTATGTCAAAGTCAACATCCACCCTTGAGGGACGATGCAGATAATCAGTTGTCCTGTGAGCCTGGCAGAACAGCCTGTGTTCCATCCATTATCCAGTCCATGTTTCATCAATATGACTACAAAACTAAAAGAGCAAGTTAATTGAGCAAATGTGCAAGTATGCAAGAAGGGTACTGTACATGACAAACAAGGAAAAGGTTCATCTGTATGTCTTATAAAGCTACTTTGCATTTTTTACTGAGAAATTGAAACATCAAAGCCACACTGTATCAGCAATAACAAATAAGAAAAAAGGTGTCTCTTTACCTTTGTTTCAGCCATATGGAATACTTGCAGAATGATGCAATCAAGTAAGAGCAGTATGATGTACAGCTAAGAAATTTTATAGGAACTACTATCTCTCTTGAGTACTTAAAGGCTGATTACAATGACACAATTTCACATCTGTGTAATCTAGCTTTAGTATCTTATTCTCCTGCATGCAAAAGTTGAAATAATCTTACAATATAATGCAGGAGAATTTGTAATTCTGTATTTTAGTAATACTTTACTAAATTAAATGAAAGTCCTAATGATGTTTAAGCAGAAATTTTAATAACTTTCTTGATTTTAAAAAAAAAAAGTTTTCTTTCATTTATTATGCAGTAGTTATTTTTTTGAGAAATGAGTGGGAAGAATTTCTGTCATTTCTAGTAATAGTTGATTTTTTTAATGTATAACTGTATATTCTCATAGAATAAGTCCATTTGTATATTTTTGAGTAGATGACCTGTTTAATACAAGGTATATACCTGGTATAGATTTCAATTATCAAATTCACATCCAAACTTACTACTAAATGTTGATATATATATCTTAAATAATTATAGAATTCTGGAGAACTGAAGATGTGCAGGCATAGTTTATTCAACAACCTGAGGTTTGGGTTGGAAGAGACCTTAAAGATCATTTAGTTCCAACCCCCCTACTACTAGCTGCTTTTGGTAATTACAACAGGTGGTAAAATTGTGTAAAAAGAAGATTGTTGGATGAGACCTCAAAATTTTAGAAGAGAGTAAAAGCATTTTGGAATTTCAGAACCTCCTAATTAAAAAAATGTAATAAATTATAAACAGATTGAAAAGCTGACCTTTTTTAAAAAAATATTTTCTCTTTCATGTCAGGTTCTGTAGCTACTGCCTGTCGTGACCCTGGTGTCCCTATGAATGGAACTAGAAACGGAGATGGAAGAGAACCTGGAGATACTGTTATTTTTCAGTGTGACCCTGGCTATGAACTCCAAGGAGATGAGAGAATAACCTGCATTCAGGTGGAAAACCGGTACTTTTGGCAGCCCAACCCACCAGTCTGTATAGGTATGTAGAAGAAATTAAATAATGCTTTCCTAAATTTTGATATTCTGTTGTAATGAATCACACAGCTCTTGGAAATTTCTTTGAAGAGCAAATGCATGTATGCATGTATAATAAATTATTCTTTCCTGTACAGTTTTTAGTATAATAATTCTTATATTTTCCCTCTCCTTCATATAATTTATTATTTGATGGTCTATGTGAGAAAAAGCAAGAAACCCAATGTTAATGACTCTGTTAACTTTTCCTTAAAAATGGGGATGTGCATGAAAGATTTGGTTCATATACCTGTCTTCATTAGGTAAAAATTATAATATAACATTTATTTCTGGAAATACTGTCTCAGTCTCCTATGTTTTCTGATTAACATAGCTCATATTAAATGGACTTTGAAAGCATTTAACCTGCTTAACTGATTTAAGACGAGAAGCAATAAATTGCAGAAGTCTCTAGTAGATAGTAGCCTACCCGTTATCTTTTCTGAGGCTATCTTATTCCTTATTATTATTGATCTAGAAAGTAACTAAACTATAACTTTTAAAAACTGATCTAACAGTAAAGTGATAAGGAACCTTGAGATTATGTCTCATCGGGCTAGTTTGATACATAATTAAATGATACTTGTTTTCTTGGTATATTCTTTAATACAGTCAAATGCACTATCAAGATGTAGAATCAGCAATTTCAAGCAGAAATACAGACTGGGCAGTCCTTCTGAGAAGGACTTGGGGGGTGTTGTTGGATAAGAGGCTCAACATGAGCTTTGTATGGTAATGGAGTTGGACTACATGACCTTTGAAGTTCCCTTCCAATTCTCTAATTCTTTGCATATGTACTCATGGGCCCTAAAGCAAACCACATCCTAGGCTGCATCAAAAAGACCATGGCCATCAGGGTAAGGAAGGTGATTCTGCCCCTCTACTCCACTTTCGTGCTTGAGTCCCCACCTGGAGTACCATGTCCAACTTGACAGCCCTCAGCAAAGGAAAAACATGAACCTGTTGGAACAAGTCCAGAAGATGATCAGAGCACTGTAGCACTTCTCCTGTGAGGACAGGCTATGAGAGTTTGGGTCTGAGGAAACTTCATAGCAGCCTTTCAGGACCTAAGAGTGGCCAGTGGGTGAAGAGAGACTCTTTATCATAANCCACATCCTAGGCTGCATCAAAAAGACCATGGCCATCAGGGTAAGGAAGGTGATTCTGCCCCTCTACTCCACTTTCGTGCTTGAGTCCCCACCTGGAGTACCATGTCCAACTTGACAGCCCTCAGCAAAGGAAAAACATGAACCTGTTGGAACAAGTCCAGAAGATGATCAGAGCACTGTAGCACTTCTCCTGTGAGGACAGGCTATGAGAGTTTGGGTCTGAGGAAACTTCATAGCAGCCTTTCAGGACCTAAGAGTGGCCAGTGGGTGAAGAGAGACTCTTTATCATAAAGTTTAGTGATAGGATGAGGGGTAATAGTTTTAAACTGAGAGAGTGTAGATTCTGATTAGATATTAGGTAGAAATTGTTTCCTGTTNCCTGTTGGAACAAGTCCAGAAGATGATCAGAGCACTGTAGCACTTCTCCTGTGAGGACAGGCTATGAGAGTTTGGGTCTGAGGAAACTTCATAGCAGCCTTTCAGGACCTAAGAGTGGCCAGTGGGTGAAGAGAGACTCTTTATCATAAAGTTTAGTGATAGGATGAGGGGTAATAGTTTTAAACTGAGAGAGTGTAGATTCTGATTAGATATTAGGTAGAAATTGTTTCCTGTTAGGATGCCCAGAGAAGCTCCATCCCTGAAACTATTCAGGGANGAACAAGTCCAGAAGATGATCAGAGCACTGTAGCACTTCTCCTGTGAGGACAGGCTATGAGAGTTTGGGTCTGAGGAAACTTCATAGCAGCCTTTCAGGACCTAAGAGTGGCCAGTGGGTGAAGAGAGACTCTTTATCATAAAGTTTAGTGATAGGATGAGGGGTAATAGTTTTAAACTGAGTGTAGATTCTGATTAGATATTAGGTAGAAATTGTTTCCTGTTAGGATGCCCAGAGAAGCTCCATCCCTGAAACTATTCAGGGACAGGCTGTATGAGGCTTTGAGCAACCTGATCCAATAGGAGGTGTCCCTGCCTATGGCAAAGGGGAGTTGGAACCAGGTAATTTTTAAAGCCTTTTCCAACTGAAACCATTCTATGATTCTATGGATAACAGAAAGTTTTGTCTCAGGATGGCAGTTGGTGACCTGAAATACCCTAATATTGCGATAGAGAATTTCTTGTGGTTTAATTCCAGTTGGCAGCTAAGCACCATATAGCTGCTAGCTCATTTTCCTCCAATTGGATGGAGGAGAGGACTGGAAGAGTCAGAGTGAGAAAACTCATGGGTTGAGGGAAAGACAGTTTAACAAGTAAAGCAAAAGCTCCACATGCAAGCAAAGGAAAAGAAGGAATTAATTCACTGCATCCATTTGTCAGACTGGTGTTCAGCCAACTGCAGGAGAGTAAGAGTCTATCATAAAGAATGATTTCTCCAGAGAACCAATACTATCTCTCTGAATATGCCCCTGCTTCCTTCTTCCCCAGCTTTATGCAATGTGGGTGACATTATATGGTTGAGACAGTCTACCCCAGCTGTGCCGCCTTGCAGGTTCATGTGCACTGCCCACTTCCACACTGGTAGGGTGATGTGAGAAGCAGAAAAGGCATTGACACTGCTTAAGCACTGCTCAGCAGTAACCAGAACACAGAATCATAGAATCATAGAATAGTTTGGGTTGGAAGATCATTGAGTTCCAACCCCCCTGCCATAGGCAGGGACACCTCCCACTAGACCAGGTTGCTCAGTGCCTTGTCCAGCCTGGCCTTAAACA
>VZTY01009310.1:117263-145229 GCA_013400935.1 Turnix velox | reverse complement strand
AGCCCTCAGCAAAGGAAAAACATGGATCTGTTGGAACAAGTCCAGAAGATGATCAGAGCACTGTAGCACTTCTCCTGTGAGGACAGGCTATGAGAGTTTGGGTCTGGGGAAACTTCATAGCAGCCTTTCAGGACCTAAGAGTGGCCAGTGGGTGAAGAGAGACTCTTTATCATAAAGTTTAGTGATAGGATGAGGGGTAATAGTTTTAAACTGAGAGAGTGTAGATTCTGATTAGATATTAGGTAGAAATTGTTTCCTGTTAGGATGCCCAGAGAAGCTCCATCCCTGAAACTATTCAGGGACAGGCTGTATGAGGCTTTGAGCAACCTGATCCAATAGGAGGTGTCCCTGCCTATGGCAAAGGGGAGTTGGAACCAGGTAATTTTTAAAGCCTTTTCCAACTGAAACCATTCTATGATTCTATGGATAACAGAAAGTTTTGTCTCAGGATGGCAGTTGGTGACCTGAAATACCCTAATATTGCGATAGAGAATTTCTTGTGGTTTAATTCCAGTTGGCAGCTAAGCACCATATAGCTGCTAGCTCATTTTCCTCCAATTGGATGGAGGAGAGGACTGGAAGAGTCAGAGTGAGAAAACTCATGGGTTGAGGGAAAGACAGTTTAACAAGTAAAGCAAAAGCTCCACATGCAAGCAAAGGAAAAGAAGGAATTAATTCACTGCATCCATTTGTCAGACTGGTGTTCAGCCAACTGCAGGAGAGTAAGAGTCTATCATAAAGAATGATTTCTCCAGAGAACCAATACTATCTCTCTGAATATGCCCCTGCTTCCTTCTTCCCCAGCTTTATGCAATGTGGGTGACATTATATGGTTGAGACAGTCTACCCCAGCTGTGCCGCCTTGCAGGTTCATGTGCACTGCCCACTTCCACACTGGTAGGGTGATGTGAGAAGCAGAAAAGGCATTGACACTGCTTAAGCACTGCTCAGCAGTAACCAGAACACAGAATCATAGAATCATAGAATAGTTTGGGTTGGAAGATCATTGAGTTCCAACCCCCCTGCCATAGGCAGGGACACCTCCCACTAGACCAGGTTGCTCAGTGCCTTGTCCAGCCTGGCCTTAAACACCTCCATAACCTCTCTGGGCAACCTGTACCAGTGTTTCACTTTGCTGCAGGGAGATTAAAACTGTCTTGTGTCTAGCCTGAATCTCCCCCCTTCCAATTTACATCCATTATTTCTAATCCTCCCATTGCGTGCTTTATTAAAAAAGTCCTACCTCTGCCTTTCTGTAGGCCCACTTCAGGCCTCTGTTTTCAACACTGTAGGCCCCTCTATTATCAACACTTTTTCCAGCACAAATCCAAAATATAACCCATAATAACAATTCTGAAGAACATAAAACTTACTGTGGCAAAAATTGGTACACCTGGAATTAAATGGATCAGAAGCAAAGGAACTCCAAGGTAGTGCAAGTGGAGGAATATTGGATAGGCCAGTTGCGGTCCTCTTGCCCTGAATTATGTCATTATGAGATTCTGTCAAGTCCAAAGCAGGATGCGTGAATGAGCTCTCTGAAAGAGGGAGATAAAACAAAGGCACCTGAAATCAGACAAGGGCCCTTGGGTGATTGGAGGTGTAGAGGTGGCACTGCAACTCTGAGAACTTCAGCTCTATGGTGGGATTCTTTATTAAAGCCACCCAGCAGAAAGAACTTGGGGATATTTGACTATGACCCCACAGTATACCCAGGTTGACAATAAGGATGAGAAATAGTGTTGCGAGTAGGACTAGGAAATAATCATCCTCTTGTACTAATCACTGTTGAGTCTATAGCTTAAATGTTCAGTTTTGGTCTCTTGACTACAAGACATTCAGGTATTGGACCATGTTAAAAGAAAAGTAATGAAGCTGGTGAGGGGTCTAAGCTGCAAGTCTTATGAGGATTGTTTAACCTGGAGAAAAGCTGGCTGAGGGGTGACTTTATTCCTCTCTATAGGAGGTGGAAGATGTGTGTCAGTCTACTTTACCAAGTTGTACCATGGAAGATTTGGGTTTGTTACAAAGAAGAAATTCTTTACTGAAAGGTTTATCAAGAATTACGACAGATTGCCCTTGGAATCACAATCCTAGGATGTGTTTAAAAGACATGTATATGGGACATGGTGTAGTGGTTGGCTTGGAAATATTAGGTTAATGTTTTGACTCAATTATCTTAAAATATCTTTTCCACAGTTCTGTGATTCTTTAAGTAATTTAAGTAATCTTGAGCTCACAGCCTCATTGAAAGGATTTAAATCCTTTCACTGATACTGCATGTGATCACTTTCTAGAATTCAATATTGCAAAATGATGTCTTTAAAATCTTATCTAGAGTCTTTTGAATAAGATTTAGGAAGTTCTTTCAAAAAATATATTTAGAAAAAGTACTTTCCCTGTTGTTCTTATACAAAGTCTTATTTAAAGAATGGCAAAATACACAGTTTAATGAGATTAGTGATACTTTAGTTCTTTTAATAAGTATTTGCACTTTGGGACGACAAACACATGGCATACATATTTTGTCAGTCTTGATCTGAATTGATATTTTCTAGTGAAAGTGCAGGTAAGTTGCATTAACTTGGTATATAGGTCATATTTCATAACCTGAGAGGCTTCATTCCAGGTGCCTTTACGAAGAAGTAGAAAGTGAAAAGCTTTTCCAATCAAGTTCTTTTATGTATGTAGCCAGAGCATTTCTCAAGTTCACAGTATTTTCAGAAGAGCCTTGACATAATGTTATGCAAGCAAATAAAAGGACAGAGTTCAAATTCAAGTACTTCACTTAGTAGCATTTAGTATTTGTCTAAGGGGAAATATTAATACATTCTTTGTTTCTGTTAAAGCTTTGTAAATACTTCACTNATGGCATCCCTTCCTTCCACCGTATCGACCGCACCACTCAGCTTGGTGTCATCAGCAAACTTGCTGAGGGCGCACTCAATTCCCTCATCCATGTCATTAATAAAGATGTTAAAAAGCACCGGTCCCAAGACAGACCCTTGGGGGACACCGCTCGTTACAGGCCTCCAGCTGGACATAGAGCCATTGACCACCACCCTCTGTCTGCGACCTTTCAACCAATTACTTATCCATCTAGTTGTCCACCCATCAAATCCACTTCCCTCCAATTTGGAGATAAGGATGTGGTGGGGGACTTTCTAGAATTCAATATTGCAAAATGATGTCTTTAAAATCTTATCTAGAGTCTTTTGAATAAGATTTAGGAAGTTCTTTCAAAAAATATATTTAGAAAAAGTACTTTCCCTGTTGTTCTTATACAAAGTCTTATTTAAAGAATGGCAAAATACACAGTTTAATGAGATTAGTGATACTTTAGTTCTTTTAATAAGTATTTGCACTTTGGGACGACAAACACATGGCATACATATTTTGTCAGTCTTGATCTGAATTGATATTTTCTAGTGAAAGTGCAGGTAAGTTGCATTAACTTGGTATATAGGTCATATTTCATAACCTGAGAGGCTTCATTCCAGGTGCCTTTACGAAGAAGTAGAAAGTGAAAAGCTTTTCCAATCAAGTTCTTTTATGTATGTAGCCAGAGCATTTCTCAAGTTCACAGTATTTTCAGAAGAGCCTTGACATAATGTTATGCAAGCAAATAAAAGGACAGAGTTCAAATTCAAGTACTTCACTTAGTAGCATTTAGTATTTGTCTAAGGGGAAATATTAATACATTCTTTGTTTCTGTTAAAGCTTTGTAAATACTTCACTTGTTTCTTGTTTAACTTTTGGAGGACATTAAATGTCAGTGAACAGATTGCTGGTACTTGCTCCTTTTCTCTTACCTTCTTTCCTCAATTCCAATTTATTTTTATTCACAGCTCCCTGCGGAGGTAACTTGACTGGCTCATCAGGTTTTATACTTTCACCAAACTTCCCTCATCCTTATCCCCACAGCAGAGACTGCGACTGGACTATAACTGTTAACAATGATTATGTTATATCATTAGCATTTATCAGGTAAATTGGTACTTGTTCATATATTTTCAAGTCATGTTTGTAGCTTTATTATTCACAGTTGTGCAGAGCTTTGTAAAGTAACAAAGTGTACTTAAAATAGCTATCAACTTATTAGTAATTGTTATCTTTTGTTAGTTGTCACAACAAACACACCAGACTATTTGATACAACAAGAGTCGGAAGCTATTTTGATGATGATTTTGGAATGCTCTAAGTTTCGGCTGTGCAATAGCCTTTTTTCTTTTTGTTTAGTGAAATATCATGTGCTGAAAATATTTAAGAATTTTTTTCTCTTTGTGTTGTACTTTGAGATATAAGACATCCTCTGTCTTACCATAAAAGCAATATTTGACCGTGTGGCTTTGTAGAGTAGCTCCAAAGTATTGCCAAGGCGTTCTTCAAATCTAGACAATTACAATGATTCATGGAAGTGGCTGACAAGTTTAGTTGCAGTAAAAGTAGATTGCATACTTGCTGGGACTTACCTCATTTCAATGCACAGATATTTCAAGGAAATACAAACATCTTGCATAAGCCAGACTCTGAATACTCCACTGAGTACTGTTAAATTTGCTGTGCTTCTGAGTGAGACTTACCCCAGCTAATCCATTTAAAGTTAAGTCAAACTATAGCACTTAAAAAATTAAAAGGCATTGACATTTGACTTTTCATTTTGTTAGTAATGAAATACATTTAATATAATCTAAATGTTTAAAATATTTTCTGTAAAAGATCTCATGTCTACATTTATTTTAATTAGAAATTACTACCAAATACAGTCAGTAATTCCAGTGGTTGAATTTTCATTCTTTTACTATATTTATTAAAACTTTCTCTGTACAGGGACATTTTTTGTACGAATTCTTTTTGTACTCTACATGTAAAGTTGGACTTTAGCTAAAATAGAATTAAAGATAATTGAATTGATAAATTAACCATTTTTTTAAATCACTTAAAATCAAACTCAAAAGAAAAGATGAAGTTTCAATGTTACACATTTTTGTTCATAGTTACTACAGACAAAATGCTTCTTGGTCTTAGGGTAACTGGAAGACCATCACCATCCCCTGGCTGTGTGAAAGTGTCTAGTCTGACTGAAAGCTGTATGCATTACTCTGCACCTGACTGCATTATAACATTAAGCACTCCTGCCAACGGTTCCATATCTACATCATTTATTTCTATAATACTTTGGAAAGGCTGTTGTTTCTGGGGGGTTTTTTTCTATGTAAAAAGATAAAATCTTTTTTCTGTCCAGCAACAGAATACTGTTTCTAAGCAAAGAATCAATAGATCTTATATTCTAGGAAAACACTTCCACAAAACAGTTTTCTGGCAACTGAGATACTTTTTTTCATTTTATTAAAACAATGATGGAAGACTGCTGTTTAAGCTAACAAGAATGAAAATGGTAGGCAAAGCCTATTCTGTCTAATATTTCTCTTTGTTGTTCTACAGTTTCAGTATAGAACCAAATTATGATTTTCTTTACATCTATGATGGGCCAGATGGTAATAGTCCACTGATTGGAAGCTTTCAAGATAGCAAGCTGCCAGAGAGGATAGAAAGCAGTTCAAATACCATGCACCTGGCTTTTCGGAGTGATGGATCTGTTAGCTTTACTGGATTCCACCTGGAGTACAAAGGTAAATAGCATGCTTTATCTTCTCCATTAGAAATCATTAATGCATGAGTAGAAATTGTAATCTGTTGTATTTTCTCATAATTTTCTTCCTGGTGATGTTTTGGATACAGTAATGCTCCGCAGAAAAGGATTGGTAAGGCCTTGTATGTAAATTGACTATGACCCAACAATGTGTTCTTTATGTTCTTTATGACTATGACCCAAAACTATAACTCAAAATCCGGGTTCTAAGTGCCACAAGATAATATTATTGGACTGCAGTCAGTAGATTTAAGGCCGCTAGATGAGGAATTGAGCAACCTGGTCTAGTGAGATTCTGTAAAGATCACCAGCCTTCTGGGATGAGAATTGAAGCAAGAGTGTAATCAACAGATCCAGAAAAGTGATTCTTCTCTCAGGATCATCTGAGATCACACTTGTACTACACTGAAGGGTTGTAAAGTTTTTGACTAACAAAATTAAGTCCAGTGCAATGGAGAGCCACTAAGATGATTAAGAAGGTGGAATATGCAGCATATAAAGAGAAGCTGAGGAAACTGTGTTCATCGCAACTAATAAAAAGACAGAGTCAGGCTGTTTTCAGGAGTGCAGTGATAAGGTTAGAAATAATGGGCTCAAACTTCAACATGGAAAATTTCAATTAGATACTAAGAAAAGAAACAACACTGTGAAAACAGTCAAACATTGGAACTAGTTGCCATGAGATCATGTAATCTGAGTTCTTTAAAATTACATACTGGCTGGACAAAGCCCTGAGCAATGCAATCAAATTAGCCCTGCTTTGAATGAAGGTTGTGATAGGTTGCTTAGAACCTAAATGGTCCTGGATTGATCAAGATAACTTTTTCATACAAATTTTATTTGCTGCAGTTATATTCCATATGTAAACTAATCCTATTTGATGGGACAGTACTACTCAAATTGTACTTCACAATAGATCGTACTACTCAGATACAAATCTCAGTATTCAGCCATGTCTTGAGTCTGGTCTGTGATCATGTTTCTGGTTGTTTTCTGCTCTTCCCTTGCACCCTCCCTTCATTTCTGTTTTATAATGGAGGAACAGCTTATTAGTTCTAATAAGTACTCTGGAGAATAATTATGGAATGTTTGCGGTAGTTATGTATGTCTGTAATACTCTCTCTAAGCAGCTTATGGCTTTGTTGTGTTTGAGACTTGGGGATGGAGTAGTAAATCACCAAGTTCTGGACAAAGCAGCTGCTTCTCTTGGCTTTCATTGTTGTTTTCCATGCACTGAGATACTAGTTTTCTAGAGGGTTTTGGCATTGTTACCATGTTAGCCACCAGAGACTTCCTTGTTGAACATAAGATTGCAGCAGCGCGTATCACTTCTTGTTTTCAGCCTGCATTTCTGAAGTCTTAATTGATCAGCAATGTCAAAATTGTCAGAGAAGTAATTGCTGTTTTTCTTGAGGCTTGTAAACAGACAGTTAGCATCTATAGCCAAGAGTATAATGTTAATGTAACTAAAATCGTAATTGCTGAATGAAATATTTGTTTGGGTCCATGCTTAATTATGTCCATATCATAAGACAGCTGAAATTGTGGTACGCTCACTCTCTTTTTTGATGTTGTTCTAAACCTACCAATGCCCTTCTGTTTTATGAGTGTTCTTGAGAAAGAAAGGGAGGGGGCTGCAGGGGTCATCAGTGTCTTGTGACATTGATGGTGAGGCATTTCTCCTGTCTCCTAGGAGCACTTATATTTTATTTTTGTGATTTTACTAATATTATCTGCTTATATGATCTTTTTTCACTGGTTCTCAGCTAGACCTTATGAGTCCTTTGATCACATTTGATTTTGTTCTTTCTGTATTGTAGGGTGGTATATTGACCTTTTCTTTACAGGTTCACTTAGCAGCTACTTCTGGTTGCCAAATGTAATTTGAAGATGCTAAGCATTTCACTCTATTTTTCAGAGTAGTTATTAAGAAGTATTTCTGTAGTTACATTGTTACTGTTTAATCAGCAACTTCAGGAGTCTGTCACAACTGTACCTCTGGGAAAAAGAAAATTACAGGGCTGTAATTTTTGTGAAAATTTGTGCTGTGACAAATCATATCTTGCCTCAGCTTTTGATTTTTGCACCAAATATCATAGATTATTTCATCTTTCTTGTCTTAATTTCTTACATAATGCTAATCTTTATTTTATACAAGGTTCTCATAGAATTCTGAAACATGGATTTCTTATAATAAATTCAAGAATGGTGATCTCAAAATACCAATTGTATATCAATGCAAAAATATCAATATCATTGCAGTAAAAAGAATGTTTTCTTTGATAACTAAAATCTTAAAAAAAATCTGGACTTGAAAAAATTTTCAATTTGCTGCAAGTTCTAACAGATTTCTCAAATGATGGTGTGATTTGCTTATATAATAATTTTTAATATCTATGTGATGTCTTGCAGATTTGTAAGATTGTATGTCTGGATGTCTGTCCATCCAGATTTTCTGTTATGAGTGTTAAAAAAATTTTAGCCTTTTCATCCTAATGTCACACTGAACTTTTAAGCTCAACAATGAGGACTAGAGAGAGGTGTTACAGATATTACACTGCAACTACATAAATGAAACAATGTGAAAATCAAATACTTGTTCTTAATAGCCTTTTTCATATTATAGAAGAAGAAAGAACAGACAAAAGCAAATGTATATGTTTGAATTTATTGCAATGCTTTGAATCAAATAGCTATAAAGGACAAAGGAAATTTTCATACTTTGTCCTCCACTGTGGAGAGAAAAGCTATATGAAAACATAAAGTATGGGTGGATGTACTAATTCATTTGGGGCTTATTACTTTTGAAGAAATTCCTGTTTAAATACTTTTTATTTTGTCACAAAGTACTTATAGTGGTTTGCCCTACTTACTAGTTTTTAGACCACGGATTTTAAAACTAGGATGAGCCCTATCTACTTAGCATCTGTAGATCCAACTTCATCTAACTATATAACTACTGTTCACAGTGAAATCTGTAAAAGTAGTTCTTATAATGGAACTCAGTTGCAATTACCTAGTAGAAAAATGCAGGAGACATGGTTTTTAAAAAAAAAAAAAGAGCATGGATAAAACATTGCATGTTTATGGGGTGTTCAAAGAGATGTCCAGAAAATATTTTTAATGGTTTGGATTATATTCAGAGTTATGTCTGCATTTCTTCCCTATATAGCAAAGCTTCGTGAATCTTGCTTTGATCCTGGAAATATAATGAATGGAACAAGACTTGGTATGGATTATAAACTGGGGTCAACTGTCACGTATTACTGCGATGCAGGTTATGTTCTTCAAGGATATTCTACATTAACATGTATCATGGGAGATGATGGACGACCTGGATGGAACAGAGCCCTTCCCAGTTGTCATGGTAAAAGCAGTTTTTAATACATTATATTTGTTATTATTATTCTCACTTTTACATGTGGAAGAAACAGATGTAAAATTAGAAAAAATAACAGAATCTGTTAAATCTTGTGAACCATATCTATCCATATAGCTTTATAAGGGAAGTGAGGCATCTGAAAATATGTAAAAAATAAATATTACTGATAAGTATTCTCAATTTACTCATATTTGGAGCTAAGTAGGACAGAGGATAGGAATGGAGAACTTTAAACAAACCAGATGGCTCTCTGGGCTCAAGAGACATGCTTTATGGTGTACAAAATTGGTCCTGTAACGAGTGTAATTCAAAGAACATAGAAAAGCTTTTTATCTTCTGATAGAATTTTAGTCAGTAATATCTGCTCTTTTTCATGATGGAAATACTTAGATAAATGGGGAGGATAACATACGGGTGAAAATGCTAAAAGATCCAAAGTCAGACTCGGTTAAGTAAAAATTATTGTTGCAATTAATATGGATATTTTCACATAATAGTAGAATCTCAACAGAGGATAGATATCATCTCTAGAACCATTCTGAATAACTTGAGATAACTTAAGATATACTTCTTAGAGAGAGTAGGTGGGTTTGAACAGACCACAGAGATGAAGGACTTATGGGTCTTATGTATTCTAAGGTCTATCCTTTCAGATCAAAGGTAAAACACATTCTACATTCAGAATTAAAAAGAAAATGGAAGCCTCGGTACTAATATATCAAGAAGGCTTTTGGAAAGCTTCAAACATTCTCTGAAAATGTCCAGTATATCAAGCCATATGGGAAATCTTTGTTGAGGAGCACTGATGTTCTGGGGCTGGGCAGGCTTCAGCATGGAGTGACTGATTAATGACTCATTCTGTCTAAACTAGAAAATATGAGTGTATGCAGATCCATAAAGTCAATAGCTAATGATTATGGAGTTAGATAAAAGCTGAGCAGAACCTTTCAGCATCATAGGGGACTAGTTTTCCAAAATCCATTCTGTACTTAAAGCTGATGTTCTTGCAATTATACTTGAATGCACCAAATATTTTTAATGACCTAGTCCCATGTGTATTAGGTATGACTTGCATTTGGTAGAAATCATTATTTTAAATGACCTTGAGCCCATCCAATAAGTGTGGGAAGTGAACCAAATCATTGACTTCATCCTTTCATGAATAACATGCAAAGATAATCCAGCCTAATATGCTAAGCTATTTGGCATTTCATGATTGATGGTAAGAGCATGGTGTAATTAACACATGCAGATGCAATATTTCTGTGACAGAGATATTGATTAATGATTTCTCTTAGGTCTAGCAAACATAGCAAATTTAAAATTTTGGTAGCAAACAACAGTTGTTTGCAGAATCACAAAAAGTTCTGCAGTTGAAAATCACATTTATGACTGAGTGTAAAAACAAAGATCCTTCCTGAAGAAATAATTTATTGATCACTAAGAATATTACTGCATTTCATTGGAAATATTTGAGTACAAGACATAAAATATCTTCATCTGAAAGATCTATCTAACAAACTCAAATGTTCTCATTAACTTGGCATGATTTATTCTCCTCTTTTCTGGTGGCAAGATATCAGTACTCAAAATATTCATGTATGTTGTTCCTCTTTTTTAAAAAGAAAAACAAAAAAAGCTCTTGAATTGCTCACAGAGAATTCTATATAATAATGTTTGAAGTATCTTAATCATTATTGCAACAAGAAACTTAAGTTCCCAGTGCACTATTGCATACCATATATGTGGTGATTTAGTGACTAAAGACTATGCTGAAAAACTTATGCATATGCATTATGTGGAAGTAAATAGTGGACCTTGTCCACTATTATGTGGCCTGAAGGATAAAGCACATTATTAAGAGCTGGAAAAAAGCTCCTAATAAGCTCCTTCTCTTGGGAGAAGGCCTGCAGTCACATCTTCTTCCAAAGAATTCTTTTCCTGAAAAATGAATTGTCCAAGGAGGTACCTGTTCTTTAATTTGGCTCTCACATTAACTCATGTTTAGATTTGTCATAGTTCGTAGTTTCCTGTATGATTTTTTATTTCTTTCTGGTTTTATTGACTTCATAGAATCATTTAATTGTTTGGGTTTGAAAGAACCTTAAAGTTTACCTAGTTCAAATCCCCTCTGCCATGGAGGACACCTTCCACTAGACTAGGTTGCTCAGTCCCCATCCAACCTGGCCTTGAACACTTCCAGGAATGGGACATCTACAGTTTCTCTGGGCAGCTGAGACCAGTACTTTACCATCCTCACAGTACAGAATGTCTTTCTAAAATCTAATCTAAATCAATTTTTTAAATCATTACCTCTCATCCTATTGCAACACTGTCTGTTGCTGTCATCACTGTTCTCAAACTGGGCATCAAGCTATGAAGTACAACTCTTTGAGTATGAGCATTCAGCTAATTCTTCATCTTCCAATTGCTCCATTGTCAAATCGTGTCTCCAGTTTAGAGACAAGGGTGTTTTGGGGACAGCGTGATGTTATGCATAAGTCCATATAGATGATGTCAGTTACCCTTGTCTACTAATGCTGTAATGCCATCCTAGAAGGCCACTGAACTTGTGAGACTCAGATTGCCCTTAGTGAAGCCATGTTGGCTGTCAGCCATCACCTCCTTCTGTTCCATATGCCTTAGTACTGTTTCCAGTAGGATATGCTCCATGATCTTGCTGGGCACAGAAGTGAGATTGTAGCTCCCTGGATCTTCCTTTTTTCCCTTTTTGAAAATGAGGTCTGAGTGTAATCTAATTTACATTTCTTTGACATATGTAAGTATCTTAAAAAAATCAGTAACATAGAACTGGCATGTGTGTTCATAGCATTTTGAATGTAATGATTTTGATCAAAGCAGTTAGAACTTCCATTAGCATTTTTATCCCATTCTTTGTTTTGAAGTGCAAATATAGAATGCTTGATTATATTCTGAAATTCTAAACTATTAAAGATAAGCAATGAAAAAGAAGATTTTAATAAACAAGAAAGAGTTGTTTGAGGCCTAGAATTCATTAATTTGCATTTCATCTGTGATATTTAACTTTTTCATCTTTATTAAAAAAGCAACCAAACAATATTAATTTCTAGCCCCATCTGCTTCTTTTCAATAAAACAGATTGAATTCATATTCAGATCAGGGCATTATTACTGGGATACTGTATATGGATAGTAGTAGTAACTGTCTTTTGAGTTGTCTGCAGTTACTGCTCATTAATTGTTTTTGTTGAAAACACATTTAAGTCCTTTTTAATGATTTAGATATTTTAATGTGCCTGCTTAATATTTGCTTTTGCATTTTTATGTAAGTGACTTGTTCATCAAAATGATCAATTTACTTTAAAATAATGTATCTGTGGCAGAAAATTAAGTCTGAACTAAATACATTGGTTTCATAGTTCGGAACTGTCAGAGGATTGAATGAGACAGTAGCAGAGAAACAGAGATAAATTGAGGATACAAAGCCAGGATGGCTAAAGAATTCTTGCAAAATCTGAAATTAATTCTCAGAAGTCCAACTTCTGAGTTTCTCATGTTAGGAAAATTCCTCAGTCAGAAAATGAGGATGTCATAAGTTTAAATTGTCAGTACTGATGATATGAAGAGTGGAGTGAAGGCAATGAGAGAGTTACTGTTTTTTGGAGTGCTAACATTAGTGAGCATTCCATTAAGGTATTAAAAGAACTAGAGGCATTAAAACATGTGGAAGAGGTGAAAAAATGATGCTGCAGTTCTAATCATCCATTTAACCTTTTCTTAAAGCAGAACCCATTCTTTTAGAAGAAATTTCTCCCTAATAATTTTACTTTTGAATTATGAATAGCTACAAGGTATTAGAGACTGAGAATCATTAAATGCTCTGTGCATGAGAATGAGATCTTCTACCAGCTCTAGGATTTTCAGTAGTGAAGGATCATTCTGTCTAGATTTCTTCACTGTCTACTTCAGAAAGCTTTCTTAAATGAGCATACAGGGTAAAAGCTAGATTTTTCCTATTGTCAACTTTTACCATGCACTGTCATGCTTGAACATCTTTGATTAAGTAAAGAATTCATCTTCATGACATTTGCACCAATTTTGCACTGTTAACTTTACATAATATTGCATTTAAAATTTGGAAGAATGAAATGGTATATGAGCAGAGGTAATATGAAGTTTGTAAAGAGGAAAAGTTAATCCTTGAAGGTAATAATAATTATGTGTGTTATTAGAAAGTGAAATGCAGCATATATGTATATAAAATTATTAAAATTATTAATATTTAACTCCTGCGTGTAAAAGTATTTCAATTAAAAAGCCCTGCAGTTTTAAACTGGAAAATGTAACACTGAAAGATTAGTCTGCCATGCGGGGTGCGTTTGAAAGAATTTCAACTGCAGTCTTATGCACTACCATGTTTGGGAAAGGAGATCAATAGTTTGTTTCAATACTGTAGTGGTTAGTAGTTGCTTATGTTTGAAGTCACTCTATGAATGGCCACTAGTTAATTTATTTCAATGTTTGTAAGTCTGTAAGCAATGAATCAGCCAATTGCAGAAGGTACAGAATATTCTTGTGACTAATGAAGTTGTATATTGCTGTGAATGAGACTGTGTTGGTCTTTGTTTTCTAGTTCTAGTTCTAGTTCTAGAGTAAAGTGCAGTTTAACCAATTAAGTAGCATACTTTACTCAAAGTTGTCATATTCTCATTTAGTTTTACTGAGAATAAGGGAACTACTTATAGAATCACATAAACCGTGACCTGAATCTTAGCATTAGTATTAAAATCTATTAGGATTTGAATATGTAAAATGCCACTCAAATACTACAAAAGTTAGTTCCTAATAGACAGACTTGATAAGGCAATTGAAGCACTTCTGAAGAAAATGTAACTGGTTTTATTTTATTGTGGCTGAAATATCTTCTGAATATGAAAGTTTTTCCAAGATTCCTTTGCCTGTTTTTTACTGATATATGCCCATTTACTCCTAGTACAATCAGTGGAGAGAAATGAGTTTCTTAAAAGGCCGCCACAGGGGATTGAAAGAGCTTATTAGGAAGGTATATTTTGTATATTTGTGTCTGGACTGCAGGAACAGAATTGACTGTACTTGCATGCACAGTAGGGCATGCCTTAGAGCAGCAACGTAGGAAACAGATACAGAGAAATACCTGAACACACTGTATGGAAGCAATACTGCTTGAGATTACAGAAACCACTATTTTAGAGGGATTACAGAATTTGTGTATTTAGCAGTCTGAAGTTTCTTGAGAAAGTAGAAGAGTAGGCATATAGTTCTGTGTGTGTACCTTAAACTATAAACCTCTCACTGCAGGCACTTTTTTGTATGAACTCATTTGTTACTCCAACTGCATGGAAAGGAAACCATTGTACACCAAGAGCTCTCAAGATAATTTGCACCTAATGGTTTTGACAGTTTTTGACTAGAGATTTGATTATCCATATATTCTTGTAAATAGTGGGCTCATTTTTCCTTTGACAATCCACTGGCCATTTACTTAAGTACAGAAATGGGAACAAGAGGTCTGTATGACTTCCTGGACTAGTGTGTCTATGTCTGAAGTCCTCAGCACACAAAAGCCATGGACCTCTTGGATTTATCCCAGAGGAGTTCCACAAAAATGATCAGAAGGCTTTGCACCTCTCCTCTGAGGACAGACTGGAAGAGCTGAGTTTATTTAGTCTGGAGTGAGGAAGACTCCAAAGAGACCTTCTTGTGGCCTTTCTGAATCTAAAGGGGCCTTGCAAGGATGGTTGGAATAGATGATCTTTAAAAGTTCTTTCCAACCCAAACCATTCTATGATTCTATCTATACACAGATAGCTGGTATTTTTCCAAAACCCTCACAGTTTTTAAAACATGTGATTAAGTAAATTCTCAGCTATTGTCAAAGCTGTCAGAGAAAGTTTGAAAATGTTACTGAAATGAGCTATGAAAGTAATTAATTCCAGAAAGCTTAGAAAATAAAAAAATAAATGCGGATATATACATATACCCACACCAAGCACTACTTTGAATGCCTGACATTTTCTGTTTATGTTTGGAAATCAGAATGTGGCTTTACAATATCCATTGAATAATAAATATTTTGTGTAATTATTCCAAGCTTTCATTTAAGAAGTACTAATGTAATATAACAGTAAATAAAGCATAAGAAATGAAGAATTGTAATTGACTACAACGACCTCATTAAAATCAGCTGCCAGAAAGTCCTAGTTTCCAAGGTATTTAAGGGATTAGTTAAATAGAGAGCACCATAAAACCAGGTACTTATATTGTGTTGCGTTAAATCTGGTGCCAATTTTTAGAAGCACTGTTTAATGAAGGATATACTAGAAAGAAGGATAAATAATTTAAGCTATGTAAACTTTGATTTATTTTGAGGCAGAGAGATAACCAGCTTTTTTCACTATTTTAAAGAACTCTATGCTTATTTTCTCTGTTGTTAACATCATAGGTATGTATTTTTCTTTGAAGATTATTTTGAACAGACAAGATGGCTGCAGGAAGTTCTATTCTTAGAAAGGAAATCTGTAACATTTATTCACATAGATAAGCAAATATTTATTTTCCAAAGACTCTAGGACATGGAAGTAGGATAGGATTATGTGGTATCACTTGGTGATCAGGGTAAGTCAATTAATTAATACCTGGAATTAAAGAAGCTAATCCAGTCATCTGTACTGGCTGATAAATATACGTGTTTCTAACTTCAGGCAGCAGTCCTAAAGTCCTCACACTTGTTTAATAAGACTTACTGAAGTCTTCTCAACAAGAAAAAGATTATGTAGGAAATGTAGCTGGTTGCATGTGTAAGACTCACGTTTCATTCTTTGCACAGATTTTGTCATCTTCATGTTGACTGTCACTTCCACAGGGGAAGGTTCTGTGGACCACAAAAAACATAAATTAAGAGACTTTTTTAGTGTCTCTTTCTTTTCCTGGGGTAGCTAATATAAGTAAATAGAACAAATCAATTATGTACTCTAGCTACCCCAGAAGTTGTTTTGTTGTTGTGCATTTAAACATTATATTTCCTTATCTGTTCCATTGAACTTAATTCTGTTTTTTTACATTGTTTTTATACTTGATTACTAAGTTGGTTATTTAAATGAAGCATGACAGGAAATGCACATGTTGGATTCATGGGTAGATTTTTAACAAAAGATATATTCAGACATTAAGCTGTAATTAGAGTTACAGTTTATAGCACTTAAAAGTAACTGAAGGTCAGAGAACATTACAGTGATATTTTAATTATCCCCAGTTTAGATATTAGCAATTCAGTTAACATCTTATTATTTTGACATTAAGATAAAAATATCAAAGGAATAGAGAAACAGCTGGACTAAAACAGAGCAGGTTTTGTCAATGACAGCAAATGTGACCATAATGTGCTCATATTGTACCCAAAGTGTCCACTATGTACTTTAATTGAGAGTAAGGGAAGAGAAAAAAATAATTTTTGACTTTGTACTGAGAGAGTTGTCCATGAACTGTGGAAGTTCATTGAAATGAATGTGAACATAATGGCAATAGGTATTTACCAGTGACCTGGAAATTATGTAAAATTACCAATTTTAAGTCCTATCAACCAGAAGTAAAATGTTCTTACATTTTACATTTTCTCTAAAATTTCTCTAAAATTTGGACCTACAGAGTCAAGGAATCAAACAGAAATTAAAATATGTATTCCAGCAGAAGGAAATCATGTTCAAATAAGTGCAGGGTAAAGTATGGGCAACAGATTTTTGTGAACAGCTTCAGGTCACGTGAACCTAATCTGATCACAGATACACTTTTCTAAGATGAGAGTAGTAGGAAGTTTATTAAAGTCTCAGCAGAAATACAAGGCCAAAAACACATTCAAAGATGATGCCATTGCGGAAAAGTAAGTAAATTAGATTTTACATTATGCTATGCTATGGTGAGTTATTACTGAGATAACCAGAGAAGTCATGCGTTATAACCATTCCCTTGGATCTAAGAAACTGTGTCAAAATGGAAGCAGCTATGGAAGAGATGTTAAAGAACATCATTAAACTGAACTATAGCAAGTTGCTTGGTAGGATGAGACAATCATATCTGCCTGGATATGAAGTGCTTTTGTACAAGTATTTAGTACAAGCAGTAAAAGGACACAACCTAAGGGTTATGTTAGCCTTTCTGCGTAAGTAGGGAAAGGTGATGAAAATGTAAAAAAATCTTCCATGAGTGATCAACAATTTGCCACACTTAGAAAATTCAAAAAGATTACAAAAAAAACAACAGAGCATGCATAGTAAGACATACTGAAGAAAAATCAATGTAACTTTTGAAGAGGAATGTGGAGCCTAATGGAAAACTGAGAGCTCAAAAAGTGTGTGAAAGGAATAAACAATAGTTTAATTCATTTAATTGAATTTTTAAACCTTTGGCAGTCTCTGGGACACATGTGAATTTCTAAATGATGTGTAATACAATACAATTAAAAATGGTTACTAGTGGGTTACCTGTTATTTACCAAAAAATAAAGGAAAGAAAGAAAGAAAGAAATGACAGTAAAGGAAGGTCACCACAAAGTTTATTTGTGGTATTTGTGTTGGGTTTTGTATCATCTAGTACTGAGATGACAATGTTCAGAGATAGACTAAAATTATGCTGCATAATTACATGTATGGTCAAATGCACAAAGATTAATCAAAGCAAATGCATCAATTTCACTTTTGTTAAGAGTGGGACAAATACTCAGAGGAGAAATAACACTAAGCACAGCCATGTGATAATATATAGTTAGCTTTTACTTGTTAGGTAAATTACCTAGAAATCATTATGACTAGGCTTTTACAGATTACTAAAATTGTAGCACATTTATGTTTAAAGATTTATATTTTTTCACTTTATAGAGCATCCTAGCACAAGACACTTTCAGATCAGTCAGTCTGAAAAAAGACTAAAAGACATAAACACAATATGAAGATGGTGTTTGCCTCTTGCCTTCAAATCTTGGAACTAAGAGCTCAAGAAAAAAATAAAAATCAAATTTTCAACTGTAATACTTATTATAAGAAGACAAACCAGTCTTTTATTTCTGAGAAAAGCAACTAAAAATACTCTCAAACAGCAGAAACAATGTGCCGTAAAAATATCTGATACTGAGAAACAATACTATAGCCTTCGACTGTCTTCATCTCAGTAATTTTAAATGCAGCAAATAAGATTCTCCATGCTGCTGATCACTAGAGAATCACAGTGATAGAAGTGAGCAAACTGTGAAGGTCTTCCAGACACAAATATTGGTAACCTTGCTTTTTTCTTCTTTTTTTTTTTTTTTAATCTTACAGCATCTCTAGGGATTAAAAACTTCCTCAAAAAACTTAAAATACTATTAAAAACCCTAGCAAAAATAGCTGCAGTGATTCCTCTTCTTCAGAGAGTGGATACTTAATTTTCTTTATGTCTGCTCTATATGGTATGGATTTCCAAAGATGCCTGTAATTAAACACTTAATCATGGACAGTTTAATTTACATAGATTAGTCTTGGGCTTATTCAGAAGAGAAGACTGTTGAATAAACATTTTTAAATGTGAAAACTATAAAGTTGTTTTAATGTACTCTAAATAGGGTAGTGGCTTTCTAACTTTTGCTTTGCTCGGGTAACATTTATATTCTAGTGTATTCCCCTGCAGCTGTAGTTATGGAGCTAAAATCTACAATCAGTATCCATGAAAGAAATCATACTGGTTTTACTACTGTTTGTCTTAAAGCAATCAAAAGTACCAAAGAAAGGTGATCTTTGGAATCTGATAAAATCTGTGAAGCTGGTGTCTTTCCAATTTTATTGTCATCTATGTATAAACTTGGAACAGAAACTGTCAAGATTATGTAATTTTAAACCATGACCTCCATCTTTTTGTGCATTTCTTTTTCTTCCTCTCCTTATCAGTCTATCTGCTGTCCTAGACATTTGTTTTCCTCTCATGCTCCCAAAATTTGACTTGCAATAGATATGTATAGAACACTAGGAATTAAAATTGTTATTATCAGTATCTTGCTTTAAATATGAGGAATCATTGAAGAATTGGCAAGAGAAGCAGTATAATTGGAACACTTATAATTCAAGGTTATGATAGTTTTCTAATTTTGACAGATCTGTCTTTTGGGAACTGATCCTTTAGTTCTTCTTTATTCATAATCTTTTTCCTTCATGATTTTTACCTTGCAACTTGAAATAGTATCCTTCCTCTTCTAGAGAAAATACAACAGTCCATCACTATAGCAGCTCAGTCTGTGGTTTTAGTATTGCCAGCGCTGAGATAATGGAATGTCGCCCTTGCTCATGCTACAGTCAATTAATATGGAGTGATATAAATACATAACCAGTTGCAAAAGAGTGGCATCCTTTCTCTTGTGTGGTTGGATACCTGCTAAAATTTCCCCTGCGTGGCTTTCTTTATCTTTCCTGGTGATGATCCATTAATCATTGTACACAAGTGTAGCTTTCTTGTATAGTAACTACTATGAGAAATCAGTACAACTGAAAAACTCAGTTGAGTTAGAAGGGATAAGTAGAATAACACTGCATTATATCAGACTAGGAATAAATGATTGAACATATTAAATACTGAAAACATACATCATGTCCCAAATTAATTTTTATTTTTCATTTACTCATTCAAACTGACTAAATACAAAGTATCTGTAATGGTTATTCTTTCGTAGTCTGGGTTTTGAAACAGTGGTCCATTGGAAAAAAAGTTAGTATCCCATTATCAAATCTTCAGGGCATTTTTGATGCAGATTCTATACACTGTTATTCCTCATTTTTTATTGTATCTGTTAAATCTAATTTATCTGCTTGATATAAAGCCATGTTTTGCCATTTACTTTGAAGCAGTATTTCCCATTGATTCCACTGAAAAATGCTGCTTAAAACTGGATAGCATAATATGGCACTTAAATTTCTCATTGTGCTTGTAGACTGAATCTTAGCTGTCAAAACTAGAAAGCAGGAAATCTGAAAACAGTAGTCAGAATTATAAACTTCAAGCTTCAGAAAAAGATACTTGGTATCAAAAGCATTAATTTCTTACGAGATGAGATCTGAAATAGTACCTTACTTAGTCCATTCTTCACAGTTATTTTACTGATATTTTTCCTTGTGATTCCTTTAATTTGTTTTCATTTAGAAAAGTATAATGGGAAACATATAAGCATTAAGCACATGGCAGGGACTTTTAACCGAATAATCATTTGCTAGAGCTACAGAAAATTCTGCTTTATAGCAGTAGTTTTGTGTAGATTACAGGCATCTGTGGTTCTGCTGTATGAGTTTGCTGTTTTGCTGTAATAATCTACATTTCTTTTACAATTAGTGTATGCTGAAATGTGAGAAAAGGTGTCACTGCTGATGGTAATGCATTTGATACTGTGTTCTGTATTTACTAATGTGTTTCCATAAAGAGGTAGAATTTACTTCTTTAACGAAATGCATGAATACTAATGATCAAGATGGGTAATCTTCCAGATAAAAATTTAAATTACCAATTTAAAATACGAAGTGGGTGATAGGATTTTTCAAGGACTGCAGGGAGTGCTATTTGACAAGATACAATTACAGGAAATTCAGCTCACACAGAAAAGGAATTCTTTTACCATTAATGCTTAATAATATTTCAAGGAAACAGGGAACATCAATATGCTGATTCTTATTGCTTTCTTACCACAGTAAAGTGCCTTACTCTCCTGTTAGTGTTCCATTGCTGAGCCTGGAGAGCAGAGCAAGGAAATCAGACTGACTGGTGTTTCTGTGTATCAGAAAATAAGCTAAAGTTCAAATAAATACAGTGACAAAGTAAAAAGTGATACAGTATTTCATAGTCTAAGCAAACATTGTTTAAAAGTACTGCAATACTAGTGGAGTATTACATTAGGTAATCCCTTTTGTACTTTCTTTTGTTATTCTGCAGAATTGTTTTCATTCCTAAGAAAATTATGCTTAGGATTTGTTGCTTTTTTGTGTTAGATGCAATTGACATGTCTGAGTGATAAGTGTGTTAAACTTATTTCTGCAGATCTTTCAACACACAGTATGATAATTAAACAAATTTATTTTCATAACCCTTTAGTTTTTAAATTTGCAGTTATCAGTAAATTAAATAAATCAAAGCACTGTAAAACTGATGCAGAAGCCTGCTTAGCTGCAATAAGCGTAAGTGAAAGTCAAATGAACTTGATGCTGTATATTTTCCAGAGGCAAAAACGTTTTAAATATTTTTTTTATTCACTGTTGCTCTGGTTTCAAGACTAGATCCATCTTTGATTTATGAATAGTTATGTTTACTGTTAGTTAGGAAAGAATCTGCTTTTCCTGAAACTTCTATCATTATGAAGTACGCATTTCTGAAGAGGTAAAGATGACACAGCTAATGAACTCTGTGATACCACGATTAAATTTCTTCCCAGATTTTGAGATCAACTGTGTACTTAGATCTTCATTCACATGTCCTTTTTATAACTTGTTTTTGAGAAATAGGGTTGTGAATTCTTATGAGGACAAGGAGTGATTGTGGTAACAGCTGGAAACAATGAGAGAGAGCATAAGGGAAAAGGTAAATTCTGAAAGGGCAGAGTGAAGAAGTCCAGAATGAAGACACCAAGTGAAAAAAACTACTATGAAATACTCAATGCATGTATTTTGTTATTGCTGCAAATTAAACATTACATATGGCAGAATGAAAAAGAGTTCATCTCTAAGCCCAGTGTGTCCTGACCATATTGTAGCATTGGCTGCAGGCAACTCAGTTGAAAGACAGAAGGAGCCCTGCTCAAAATCCTGCTTTCAGGATTTGCTCCTACTTTACTTCTTATTCTCTTACTTGACCAGACATATGTCACTATATAATCAGATGTACATTGCTTTCATGAGATTCAAACAATGGAAAAAATATTCAGATATTTCAGACAATGGGGCTGTTTTCATGAATATAGATTAACCTTTTAGAGACATTGAAGGTTTTTTTTTAATGAGAACTTAGTTTTATGAAGATGCTAAATTGTGTTTTGTATTATGAATTTGCAAAAAATTATGGATTTTAGTAATTTTATAAATCTGTGTGTGTTAGTCTATCCAATTATTTTGTATTTTTATTTATCTACTTTCAAATATTGTGTAATATTTTGTCTAGAGGTATGCGTAGTAATAATTTTACCATAGAGAACCAAGAACACTTTGAAAGTCTATTGGCATTCTACAGTTTTTGTGTATGGCAGAAAAATAATTGGTTTCTGTTTTGTTAAATTAAAAAAAAAATCATAGCAACTCAAAAGTCATCACAAATGCCTTAATTAAATGCAGAACTAAGAGTATGTATTAATAGCTTTACTTTCAATGGAATAAATTTTACCCTGAATTTGTACATTGTTTTAAATCTGATGATAAGGGAACTATAGTAGTGATAGCAGTGCTGGGGTGAGATGCTATTATTGCTATAAGTCATTTATCCAAATTGGAAAAAGTAAAGAAGGGACATGTACTAAGCTTTTTGCAGATGTAGTTCCCTGGTTGTTGTACTTTTGTTCTTTATATTCTTCTGTAGACTTGAGTACTTATAAAGTGGCAAACAGATCTGTTTTAAAGAAAAAAAAAAAAAAAGGGGGGGGCCACATTCAGCCAGTGAAGAGTTTATTGTGTGTTTTTCAAACGACTCAAGGCAAATACATCCCTGGATGAGAGGCTCTGCCAAGAGTCTATTGCTTCTGTGCAAGATGTACTAGTAATTGTGTTACCTGAATACATCTTTGAAAGAAAACATGAATTTCTGATACTTCATGTACGGCAGGTTGAGGGAAGACATCAGAATTATTCTTTCAGACATCCCTCTAATTCTGATACTGCTTACTCTGTACCTCAGAGTGGGTGCTTAATCTGTATCTCAGTCAATCTTTATTGAGCATCTCCAAGACTATATTCTGTTCAAGGTCCCGACTGATTTGCTAATCTCTAATGTATGTTCCACATCTACCACATGAATGCACACATGTACAGGCAAAAGTCAAGGTATTTCTGTCGACCTATTTCAAATACCATGATGTTTACACTGGCCCATTAAATCATTTACAAACTGTATATAAAAGCTGGAACAAAGGCACCATCTGCTCCCATTTCGGGTAGACTGTTCATCAAACTCTGCAGTTAAACTATACTGAAAGGAACTTGTGTTAATGTAAATTGCAGAAATCCAAGCTTACGTTTCTAACATTAAAATTTGTGTTCTTTTAATGAGGCACCCTAGTATATATTTTGTGTGAATTAACTAAAGGTAGTCTTAAATCACATAATACAGTATCACATGTACAGTAATACATAGCCTGTATTTAGTATGACAAATGCTGAGATAAAAACTTAAACTTTTAGAATTACAGTAAGAAAATAATAATTTTCTTATTTAATATATTTCAGAAGATGTTAATTTTTTGAGAGCATCCCACAAGACTCAGGGGTTTTTGTTTAATAAAGGAAACATTGAGGTGTACTTATTATAGGAAGACACATCTTGAGAGGAAAAAAAATTGCTAAGTAGATGTTTACATTAAACTCATAAAGAAAATTTTACAGTCCAAAATATTAGAACAAATGCCATAATCTCAGTGATAGATTAAATTAATAAATTTTAAAGTGTGTAAGAGAAAAAAGTAATATACACAGGACAACATTAAGACTTAGGACTGTTTCATATAAGTACATCTGAACATTTGATGAAGAAAAAGAAATAAAAAACACACTTTCTTGCTTGACAGTTTGGAATAAAGACTAATTCTGCTTTCTGTTGTTAACCTTAGAGAACTACTTTTTTCTGTATAAAGCATAGCTCCTTATCTAACAATTTATCAAGTAGTGTAACTGTCAATGGTAGAATAAACATGATGTCTATGTGATAAAGTATTTGCTCATAATTTTATATACATAATATTATAAATAAAGGAGATATAAGTGGTACAGTCAAGGAATCCAGGCTTCCTTATTTGAGTAGTTCTGTGCATCCTTTAGATTTATGAGTCAACTGGCACAAGTTAGAATTTACTAGTGTGTAGAAGAGCTGCATAATCTATGCCTTTATTAGAGTATAAAGCATCATGCGTATGAATAATAGCTTTATAGTCTGTGAATAATAGCATCCAGTGTATAAAGCACATCATTATTTTATTGAGATGGTTGATAAATCGGTAAGAAAAACAATAATTGAGCAGGATAACTGCACAGTGCCATCGGTTCTCTTTTGATATATGAGAAATTTGTACATGCTCTGTACATTACAAGATATACAGATTTAAATCCAGTTGAGAAGTGTAATAAAGTTTACTGTAATAGCATACAGCAACATACAACAAATCACTTTAATCTTTTTCCTCCTGATATTATTTTATTCATTACTCTTTATATTGACTTTATAGCACCCTGTGGAAGCCGGTCAACAGGCTCTGAAGGCACTGTGTTATCACCAAACTACCCCAAGAATTACAGTGTTGGTCACAACTGTGTTTACTCTATCACTGTTCCCAAGGAATTTGGTAAGTAGATCTGGTCTCATTTATATTTTTTTGTTGCTTGGATGCTTTCAACAATTCTGGGTGATTTTCACAGTTACTTTTATGTGTGAAAAAACTCTTTTAAACGGATATTTCTGTTCATACTTTGTATAAGTTTAATCATGCCCTATTTTCTCAAAATTATTCTGTTGCTAGTATCTTTTGCAATTGCTGTTGTTCATTTATTTTTATCTCACTGTGACAACCAGCATGTAACTTAGAACATTGCTGTGATGATAGTGAAATGCATTAGTGTTACCAGCTGAGGTTTCTTTTCACCCAAGATCATGTGCCAAGGATCTAGAAAGTGTAGCATAGCTCCAACAAGTCCACATAAGCAGGGGAAAAAATGTTTGTCTTAAATGTATGGTTGTATTGCTGTCATAATACTTGGCTTCTCTGCATCATGAGGCAATGGCATAGAGTTTCCTGAGGAATGAAATTAGAGCAGCATGAGACTCTGGTGAATGATCACATCCTCCATCCAAATTTCACTCCCATGCTAAACATTTTTTTTGATGGCTCGATGAATCTTCTTGTAGAATCATAGATTCAGTTGGGCCCAAAGGGACATTGAAAGGTCATCTAGTACAAGCCCCCTGCAGTAAAATGGGACATCTTTCACTAGATCAGGTTGCTCAGAACCTCATCAAGCCTGGTCTCAAATGTCACCAGAGGTGGGGCCTCCACCACCTCTATGGGAAACCTGGTGTCTTGCCACTCGCATTGTAAATTTCTTCCTAATGTCCTGTCTAAATCTGCTTTGTCATAGTTTAAAACCATTGCCTATCATCCTGTCACTCAATGCCCTTACAAACAGTCCCTCCCCAGCTTTCTTGTAGGCTCCCTTCAGGTAGTGATAGGCAGCCATGAGGTGTCTCTTCTTCAGGCTGAATGGTTCCAACTTTCTCAGCCTGTACACTTTGGAGAAGTGCTGTAGCCCTCTTCTGGATCTGCTCCAACAAATCCATAGCCTTCTTATGCTGAGGCCATTTTAAAGATGTCTTCTGTCCCTCACAAAGATGGCTTTTACAGCAGTGTTCTATTTCACTGGATTGATGAATTATTTTATTCTATATGATTATTAAACTATGTCTATGTCAACAGCTAATATTTTGTTATTCACTTTGACTTATTAGTAAGCAGTATGCCCCATACTGAATATAAATTAGGTTTTAAATATCTGTGCTTCAGATTTATGCTTGGATAACTGTGACTTTATTGTGACCCACTGCTCCCATTTCAGTTTGTGAAATAACAGGTGCAAGGGGATGGGGATGAGTAATTATTAATCTTCTTTCATGTTGATTCTGCAAACATTTTATCCAAATTAAAGACAGCACTTGTACTGCTGTGTATCCATCTGCCATGCTCTTGATAACTGAACTCCCTTTATATCCAATTAATTTCTTCTTAGATATAGAAAACAGGTATGGAGACTACTTACTAGAAAACAAGCAGGTTTTTTTTTAAATCGTTTCCTAACCTATATGAGTCTCTTAGTCTTCTAGAACATTCAGAAAAAAAAGAAAAATATTTCTACAGTTCTTGATTTATGTCAAGTTATTAAAAGCATATGATTCTGACATAGCTATATTTTCTTTTTTTAATTGGAAAGAGGATATCCTCTCATTTCCATCAAATCCAATACTTAGTTTATGACACAGATATCAACATACAAAGAGTTAAAATCAACACAGTAAAGTATTTTAAATGTTAATACTCCATACTTTTTATCTTTGACACTCTGGATAGAAATATAATTTTGTAATTTCTGGAAATAAAGTCAGAATTCTCCAAATAAGACATAGAAAAGAGGAAAAATCCCACTGTTCTGCATAGTAACATGAATCATACTCAAATATTTACACACTAAGTATATCAAGACTAATATTAAGAAATTCTGGTTTGCCCTTTCACAATGTTTATGTGCTTATGCAAAAAAAAAGCTGATAACAAGAAGGAAAATCGTAGTTTGATATGTTTAACCCTGCTGTACAAGAATTCAGTAATGCATTGGCGATGTGATTATGATGGAGTATCTGTCATTTCTCTAGAGTTCTTTGGCTATCCTGCGTCAGGTTAGACCTTTGCTCCTTTTCTTGTGTTTAAACAGTATATTGTGATGGTTATCCCTGGTACCTATTGAATATGCCACGGGAGTATTTAATCCATCTTTGTGAATGCAGAAAACATGAATTGAATACTTGTGTGTTGACAGAGAAAAGCATTAAACACAAATGGCAGTAGACATTCAAACATGATGGTGCTTTGAGATATCGTTACTTGTCATATAATGATTCTTGTCAGAGTTGGGCTGATAGTTGGACTCGATGATCTGAAAGGTCCCTTCCAACAAAGGTGACTCTATGATATGACATCTTGATTAGGTCAGAGTTTTGCCATTGTAGCTATTTTATTCCATGATACTCCTACATTAATAAAGAGGGGAATTCCATGCACTCAAACCCCGTAACTTGAAAATATGAATCTGTGTTTGAATTATACTGTGGTGTATATTTTTTTTAAGCTATTAGTATGAGACTGTTTGCTGACCAATGGCCTTTATCTAATCTGTTATTTCTGGAATTATTCCAGTAACAGCCATTAACAAATTCAGAGTAATTTTGACATGCAATTTAACCTAAGTTTTCTCCACTCAAGATGATTGTCTGAATTTCTGAATATTTGTGTGATAAATGTCTTTTGTCTAATAGCTTTCAGATCTGTCTCATCACAACATATTCAAGTACATTTTTTGAGAATAGCCGTAAATTTTTAATGCTGAGCTCTTTATAACCATGTTTATGTAAAACATCTTTATTATATGTAACTTTATGTAACATCTTTATTATATGTAACTCTACTGTTTTGAATCCTGATAGAAGACATTGCGTTTAAGAAAAGAATCTTCACCTGCAATGCCTCATATTAATTATATTGTGGTCATTCAATGACAAGCTGGTTCTCAAAAAAAATACTGGTCTTTGTGGTTAAGGACACCAGGTTTCATCTTGAATTTCCTTGCTAATCTGCGCAAATAATTTTTCCCCTAAAATGAAGGGTTACTCCAGCAAAGCTGCTGACATCAGATTTAAGTAATTTTCCTAAAGAAATCAGCCTAAAGAAATCACCTAAAGAAATCTTCCTAAGGCTCCAGGCTTTAATTTGAAATTTAACATTCAAATATTTACTGAATGGAACCTGTTCAGGAACTAATTTCACATCCAGTACTGTATCTTAGATTTTATAATAGAGCACAGTTTAAAAAAAAACCAAAACCAGGTTGATATAGAAAAAAAGAGAAATATGGATTAGCATATAGAATCATAGAGTCATAGAATAGTTTGGGTTGGAA
>VZTY01009310.1:105767-117053 GCA_013400935.1 Turnix velox | reverse complement strand
CCCTCTGATCATCTTCATGGCCTCCTCTGGACCTGCTCCAACAGCTCAATGTCCTTCTTATGTTTAGGACTCCAGAAGTGGACACAGCACTCCAGGTGGGGTCTTGCTAGAGCCGAGTAGAGGGGCAGAATCACCTCTCTTGACCTGCTGGTCACACTCCTCTTGATGCAACTCAGGATTTGGTTGGCCCTCTTGGCTGCGAGTGTGCACTGCTGGCTCATGTTGAGTTTGTCATCAACTGACACTCCCAAGTCTTTCTCTATGGAGCTGCACTGCTCCCTTACCAGTTCTGATTTAGGAGCCAGAATTCCCCTTTTTAGGACTACTGGTCAGCTCTTTATTCTCTAAGTATATAGTCCAGGCCCAGTGATATCTAGGTTGTTTGATATGTCACTGTTTGTATCCTCATCAACACTGGCACCCTCCTTCTTTGCCTCAATTTTTGGCAGCTCAGAACCCTTCCTTACTGGCAGAAGCCCAGCTCCAAACCCATCCCCCTTCAAATCTAGTTTAAAGCCCTCCTAATGAGCCCAGCTAGTTTCTGTCCCAAAACCCTTTTGCCCCTCTGAGACAGGACTTTCCTGTGTATAGAAAAAGAACTCTTTGTCCTGGAGTAGTTTTTGATTAAGTGACTAGAGAAGCTATTTCATGTGCAGCTTCTCAGGTTCTCCAGTCCAGAGTTCTGTGGAAAAGTCACTGTGTTGTGAACTGTTTTTCAATGTTTCATTGTTCTGTCATGCAGAATCACAGTTGCAGCATTTCATAGCATGACAGGTTTAAGCTAGAAGATAAACGATTCACAAAAGCGCACAGTATGCCACAGGCAGACTCTTCTGTAAACACACAAGCCTCATCTTCTTTGACATTCTCCTACTGGTATTTCAAAATAGCGTAATGATCGCTAATTGTGCAGAACTGAAATCCAGCACTGGTTACATTTAAAATGCAGATGTCTAAGATTTTTATTTTGTTCTCTGGTAGAACTGGACTATTTTTTATGCACCTCTCAACGTAATGGTGATGTATACTATATTGTATATAATATACTTCTGTTTAAATTGATATTATCAACAAGAGAAATTTTATATCAACTTGCCTCAGCAAATGGCTTTCCTTTATTTTAGAGCAATAAGAAAGACTGGATATATGCAGTAAGGAATGTAAGTGTGGTTTATGAGCTAAGCTATCAGACAATTAAGTATTGAATCTCATTCACCATTAAAAATAAAATTAAAAAACATTTCTTTTTTCCTTACACAGAAGCTAAAAATCATGTATATAATTGGGAAAGTATCTGTAGAGTCTGTATATTTGCTTTACATTTAAAGTAAGATCTTATATTTTTTAAATAACAAGCATTTTATTGATAAGCAGGACATTTTGGGGAAAGATTTCTTAGAATTTTGAAAGTGAAGGTAGACCCAGGTGCTTAGTATAGACAGAGAAGTTAAAGTCCATTATTCTATTTGATTCCTGAATAAGCAGCTTATATTCACAGGCACCTTTCTATTATGCAGTTACAACATGTTCAGAAGGCCAGGCTGGACAAGGCACTGAGCAACCTGGTCTAGTGAGAGGTGTCCCTGCCCATGGCTGGGGGGCTGGAACTAGATAATCTTGAAGGTCCCTTCCAACTCAAACCACTCTATGTTCTGTATTGTAAGATAGCCCTCGATTACTGTAAGAGTAAGAAGAGAGAGAAGAAAAAATAGAGACATAGAGCCAGGGTTTGGTATTTCTATAATTGGCATTGTTATTGCATCATGAAAGAGCATTTATTTGGGAATCCTGGAAGGTACGTACATGTACAACTTTTATTCTGCTACTGAAAACACACACTGAACAAATGGTGTTGTCAACATGTGTTTTCTGCTAGACAGCTCACTGCATCTAGATTTGTTAGACAACTGAAAAAGTGTGTCATCCTAGAGTTATTCCAGTACTGTTTGATTTGATTTCATACTCAGTTTATATTCAGAAAGGAAAAAATAGATAGGCAGGGACAGATCACGAGTAGCATGATGTCCAAAATTACAACCTCACCTCAAGAGGAAATAAAAAACCCAGGTGGTATCTATGCTAATACATAGCTACATTAAAGTAAAACATTTGCTTTTAATAACTCAAATTCATCATCACTGCTGTGTATACACCTTACTTTCATTTAAGGAATGTGGCCAAAATGTACAGGCTAACGTTTTTAAAATGTTTAGTATTTAACTCTTCATTCTAAATTAAAATGGATGAATATCTGAATATCTAGCTTCAGTATTTTGAACCAAAAAACTAAGCCATTATTGAATTAAGCATTAGTTTGCTGATTGGGAAGTAGAGGTGATAGAGGATGATGTGAAATATCAAAAAGGCTACCATAGACAGAATTTTTTTTTTGTATTCTAACCTATTTTAATACAAATAATCATTTCAAAGTCAGTGGCACTGCACTGTCCAAACAATTATTACATGTCTGTCAGCAAAATAGAGTGAAATGACAAAAGACTCCACATACTTTGTGCTCAAACTGTATAAAAGCTCAAGACACTTAATTTCAGGAGAAGGGGTCAGTGATTCTTCTTGTGCCATGTATTTTAAAGTAAGTCAGTCCACCTTTCCTGTCCATAAAGAGAATGACTTTAATACCACATGACTTCCAAGAAAAGTGGCCATCATTTATTTCTATATTTTTTCAGCTCTGTTGCCTAGCTGTCATTTTTCTTTTCAACACCCTTCTGTTAATGCAAGATTTTCAAAAGATCTTGTGTGTGGAAGTCTTTTTTTGTGGTTTTCTCCTGTCAGCCATATAATCTTCATTCAAAAGTACACATGCAGCAGTATTATCTGTGTCAGATTTTTAGAAACTTAGGCCAGAAATGAGTTGGAGTAGACACAGAAGTGGTTTTCATCCCCGAGAGAATAACCCTAATTAAGATAATATGCAATCAGATGCATAATTTGCAAAGTGTTCTTTGCTTTGTCTTTTTTTTTTTTTTATTATTCTTAAATGATGTATTATTATCTGTGTGGAAAATAAACATTTGGAACACTGTTGTTGTAAATGCCATTTTATGTTAATTTAACTCATTGCCAGGATATTGTTTTGATTTGAAAATTCTCTGAGTGGCCTTAACTGTGGCAGTAACGCGTCTTTCGATTTGACTTTTTCGTCAAGTTAATTTTGGGAGTTAATGAAAAAGAGGGATAAGAATTGAGTTGGGTTGCCTAAAGCCAGAAAAATATCTAGATTGTGTACATTGTGCTAGAAACAAATAATGCACCCTGCCACCACAGTGAAAATTGTTTATTTTTAATGTGCACTGGATGATTGAATATAAATTTATTTTCCACTATTACTTTGATTAAATATATAAAATAACTATTTTATTTTAAATATATGATGCAATTTTATGGCATGGTTCATTTCTTCCTTAAAATAAGGCTATATAGCTTTGTTATACAATAAAAATGGGTATCTGACTTACTCATTGTTATGGGTGCATTTTGGAAAAAAAAAGTACAAATAGTGAGAAAATTTTAAATCTGTCTTCTGCACAAAATATCTTAGTTGTGTAGGCAAGTGGTCTTACACAGTGGAATATGTTTCCTCATGATTTAGTTAAGAACCGTGCAAGTTAGATTTCTAGTCTAAGCTATCCAGATGCTTCTGTATTCAACAGTGTGTTAAATATTCTCATTGCATGATGCATCCCATCTAAAACATCTATCTGCAATTTTTGGAAGGTAATAAATTGTTTGTAATGCAGACTCATTTTGCAGTATTTGTTCTGGCAGTTAGTATGCGCTAAATAAATTAGAGATCATTGCTTCTAGTTTAACCTACAACAGGCCAGTCAATATGTTGTACACACATGCTTCATGATTTTATCTTTTGAATAAATGGACAACCAGGCAACTTCAGGTCAGTTTCAGTCAGCAGCCGTTTAGGAGCTTGAGCTTTGATGATTCAAATTCAAGTTTTATTTACTGATGTTGTAGTATTCTCTTCTGTAGAACATATAAAGTGCTTCAAAGTGCTTCTGAAAATACAAATATTTTCAGAGTTTGAGATGAAAGGAATTATATGCAAGAGTTTAGGTTACATATGCAAACTAGGAAATTCTTTACCCATTAATGTAAAATATTTTTTGAATATTATTTGACAGGTTTTGACAAGGCTGTGAAAAAGCCTGTTATATAATACAGACTTCTTAATTCAGATATCAGTAGTCTAGTAGATATTGAAGATAGTTGATAACTTGAAAATATATATTTTTTATGCTCTTTGATTATACTGTTATGTGTACTTTGCTATCTACTCTCCATAAAATGCCTTTATAGTGAAGTCTAAGATGTTAGGATGACAAAGGTGTTAGTAGTATAGCTATTAATTTCTAGTTTGTTTTTCTAATTCAAGGAAAAGGTCATTTCACATTGTTTTTAATTTCTCTATGAGTATCCTTTATGAGAGAAGGAACTGTCTGGTTTTATATACACAAGCTCACAGATGTGGGGTACTTCATTCATTGGTTTGGTGCTTAGTGTGCTTGCCAAGTGAGCAGATGCCAATGAAAAAGTCACCATAGGGTGGCTTTTGAAGGATATCAAACTCTTCAATGAATTTTGGAAATAGGATTTGAAGATATTCACTATTTTAGTAGCTTAATGTTTCAGTGTTGCTTTTAGATTTTTTCAATAAAAGTGATTAATTTTTGCTCATATATTAATGATGTTTTTTGAATATAATAAAGGCAGATTTAATCCGGACCTATAGCTTAAGCTATTGAATTTGTTACAGAGATGTTGCAACAGTATAGCTATCTTTTTAATAGCCTAATAACAAAGTGGAATGATGATAAGACCACATCTGTGGTACTCGAAAAAATTCATTGCTTCACAGCTATGCCATTGAATCAAAGAAAGATTTGTAAAGATTTTTTTTTTTTTCTCTGGGCAGTGTGATTCCAAATATTTAATTATCAAAAATTGTTCACATAAAATGTTGCTATTACATTAACTGAAATTAGTCTGGGTTCCTGGTTCCAAATGACAGTGGCCAGGCTGTATTACATTTGTCACTTGCATGGTTTTCAATACACGTTACTGTGTGTATGCTAGTGTACTAGTGTATGCTAGTGTATACTAGTAATGAAAAGATAATTTTTATTCTTAATTCCTGTATGATTGAAAAAAACTGATTTCTTACTTTTTAAGCCTAATGAGTGTGAGTTTGATTAGGTAGTGCCAAATTGCTTACTTGTGACCAGCAAAATTCTGTTGACTCCTGCCAACAGAAGTCTGCACTTGAGGGAGCCTTCCTCATTACTTCTGTTGGAACAAGGCCATAGTCCTCCTAAGAATCCATTTAGCTCCATGTGAAGCCAGAAAGGGAGCAGCTAAGATTTCTCTAGAGAGCCTATTAGCTAGGAAATTCGTAGTTCTCCTCTTAATTCCTAGGAACTGCAGACAATAAAATTACCAAGGAAAAGGGTTAGATCATTCTCTCCTACAAAACTCATTTTGATTCTCCTAGAAACATTAATTTTCCTAAAGATAACAAACAACAGGGAAGACTAACAGTGTTCCTATTTAGGGCAAGGCATAGTTTGTCTGATGAGGTATATATCTCACTTAATAAAAATAAGGTTTGAACTTCCCTCTGGCTTAACAAAGACCAAAATTCTATTTATCTGCTCACTTCATTCATTATTTAATGGGTGATACAAACCGATTTAAAAATCTAAATCCTATCAACCCCATAAAACAGCCTAGATTTCACCTAAGTGTATGGTCTTCTACTAGGTAGATCAGCAGTCCCTCAACTTGAATAATAAGTTCTGGAAAAAACTGTTCCTGACTACATAAAAAGAACATAGAGTTATCATTGCTTTGCTGTTCATGAATATCAGTAACTTTCATGTAAATCACCTGAAAATTATTAGTTTAATATATTTGTATTAATCAGTAGATACAGGTCATTGCACTAGGCCTTGGTTGTTTGGGAGTTTTTGCCTACATTTTCCTACCTTTGTAGCTGCAAAAATCAATAGAGGAATAGTCCTGAGGAAGCTCCAAGTGTCTACTCACTGCTTCAGAAGTTTTACTGTTTGGCAGTAATAGACTGTTTGGCTAGGGAATCCAGGAGGAGTCAGTGTGATCAACTGCCAAGTTTCCACGTTGAAGTAGCCTGCTATCTTTCAGGGAAGGAGTTCACTAGGATCAGTCTGGGATCAAGGAAGTTCAAAAAAGCTTTGAACTTTACTTTTAAAATTTTTCAGTTTTAGGCCCTATTCATGAAGCTATAATTAATACTTCTCACCTTTCCTTTTTTATTGTATTCCTTTGTCTATAGATGATTCGTCTTACAAATAAGCTTATGTGTATTGATTCAAATGTTTGTGTTCATCACTGTGTACACAGATAAAGTCTTCAAAACCTGGGATTTGTCTCAGTGACTTCCCAGTAATTACATTTGTTCAGAAAACAAATAGAGAAGTGTTTACAGTCTTCACTGTTTTATTTATGTCATACAACTGGAATCTTAGACTGTTACTACCTACTTCTCTCCACTACATTATCTACCCCACTTTAGGAATGTATTTGGGATTATATGTCATGGAGTGGTGTGTTTCTCTTGTTGTGACTATCAGACCTCAAATTTCTCTCTTAACATTACGGGTTTTATAAGTAACACTTTATAGGTATGTCTGGTTTTGGCTTTAATACTAGAAGCATACGTAGACCTGTCATTTTCAAATATATGTGATGATGAACATTGGCTTGCACTGCTTAGAAGTGATCCTTGTCAACCAGAAACAGATTTCTGCAAAAACTGTTTTTTTGAGGCTTCTTTTTCTAATTGAATCACTGGCTTGAACTGGTATTTCTTCAGGCCTCCTGTTCATTGTGCTCTCCTTCTCTGTTTTCTCTTTTCCAGTCTCTGTAAAGTGTGGATTCTCAATCAAACGGGTTTGCCTATAACTTCTTATCTATGCTTTACCATAAACAATTAAGAATTGTTAAAAATGTTGAGGTTTCACATTAAGTTGTACAAAAAGGGTAAATTTTGTACTATTATGACTTGTTGATTTTTTGGTTTACATCACTAGTTTTGATCACCGCTGAAGCTTTTAGTATTGTGAATTTGAAAAATTGATATATGTACTGAAATGTGTGTTAAATTCCTCAGCTGAAAGGAAATATGGGATACTGTAATATGTTGACTGTAGATGAAGAAAATTTCCACTAGTTTCTTAGGATTTCTACAGCTACATAATAATATTAAAATTAAATATTGTAATTTTTATTGATACAAATTGTGACAATATGGCAGTTTAAATAAGAAAAAGATGCAATAGTGAAATTCTAATCATATCTAGAATTCATTCCCTAATATTTCTGTGCTGATGTTGTTCTAAAATGAGAATTATAAGCTTATAGTTATGCAGGATTTGCTTTCTCCACAAAGTTTCTTGTTTAGCTCTTAAATCATTTAACTTTGAAACATTCCCTAAGTTTTGAGTTCACATTCAAGTTACAGACTCTGGCAGACATACTAGTGCCAGACTTGAAACTGATCAATAGGTAAGTCTGGTTTGGAGACTCTATTATAAGGTCCTTTCCCTGTTATCAAATGAATGAAATATTTCTAATTTTCCCCACAATTTTTCTTTATACACCATTTTATTACTGATAAGAGGGAATTTTTCAATGCTTCCTAATTTTGTTTTCTTATTTTCCACTGGGAGTTTTGTTTTTTCTTACTAATGAAAAGGAAAATAATTATTCAAGTATTTATTTCATCCACAGATTTCTGTAAGTTGAAGTGATAATCTGTTTCAGATGAATGAAGTGATGAATCATCTGATCTAAACAATAATGTTTACTAGTAGGGTAATGAAAGATAATTACTATACTCAGAAAGCTGTTGTACTTTTAATTAGTCTCTCCAATTGAAGAAACAAACAACTCTTTCAGCGTGAGTCTTCCGTTAAATCTAGAACCCTCATTACTTAATTAATAAGATGGATTAAATTTAACATGGTAACTTTGTAAGATTTTTTTCTTAATTGTAGCTCAAGTAAAATAATATTGGATAATGATTATAACTGATTTATTTTGATGTTATTATTCCAGAGTTAAAATTGTTCGTTCCTTCTAAGATGTGTATTAATTCAGTGGTTAGTATCCCTGTGGTTCCTACATAAGCAGCAGAGAGAGTCTTAATGACAAATCTAGTAAAGGGAAGATCAGTCTTCAGGCACCTTGATGAAGGTGCCTAATTTTGTGTTTCCTTATGGTGTTTCATTTGTTACTCATTTCTTACATTGAAAAATCAGTCATTGCCAGATCTGTGGTGAAGAGGTTCGTAAAATCCAGCTAAGTTGAACTGCTTGCTGTTTGTGTCTTCAGAGGTAATAGCTTTATGAATGGTTTTGTGATCACAAGAACCAGTAATAAAAGTTTTTTTCTTATCCTGTCATCCATCTAGCAATATTCCTTCTCTTATATATAGGCTACTGTTAAAATCTATAGAAAAGAGATGAAAAAGCTGCAGGTATATTTTATTCCTTCTTCAGTCTAGACACTTGTATAAAAGCAAGTGGTATAGCAACATTCAGATGTTTTATTTTTTAATCATTGTGTTCCTCTTTCCATAAAACGTTTTTAAGACAGTCATATGCTATAAAGGTGTGTTTCAGATTTGCTTTCTAAAGGCAAATAAGCAACAGTAGAACTAGAAAATGCTGCCTTTGCTCAAGATAAACAAGTTCTTCACATTTCCAAGATGCAGATGCAGTTCAGAACTCTTCTGTAGTAGCAGGGCAATTACTTCATTTGGTACACTGCTTCTAATTTCTTCTATTCCCATTTTTGTTCATAAAATGACCAGAAGACATGACCACAGAACATGCTATATACACAAACCATCTCAGAATAGTGTTATCCTTAGTAGTTTTCTCAACACAAAATAAACATCAGTAGTTGTTAGCTGTACAGTCTTGGATGTTTCTTCCTCCACCTGTTCACATATCTGCTTCAGGAGACTATGAAAGAAAGTGTCAGCTATAGGCTACAATTACTGGGCTGAAGAGAAGTTTGCCACTTAATTGTTTCTTCCCTTTCAGGATATCCTGTCTACTTGCATATCATAATGTCAAAAAATTTTCTTTGTTTGTATATGGTCCTGGTGAGAAACAAGTAAGTACATTTTAAACAGGATTTGAAGCAAAGCTTTTGCACAAAAGCAAAGAAAAATCTATTTGAAATGAACACGACTGGACTAGGCATATTAGACCTCAAAGCCCAAGGATCCTCAAGGTGATGAGATTATAAAGAAATGGAGAAATAAAGTTGAAATGATAATACAATGATAGGAACTTGTTCTCTAAATCTATGTAGTAAGAAATTAAACATTTCCCTTCAGTATTGTCACAAATTGACTTGTACCTGCTTATTCATGTTGCCTTAATTCTCATTGCTGATATTCTTAATAGTAATTTAGAAACACAAATGCAATTTTTCCTATTAAGTTAAAGAAAAAAATCAGAATTAGTCTCTAATACTTGAAATAAATTTACAAAGATTCAAAGACTAATGCCTAAAATTAGTACTTGAATTAAATAAGCATACTCTAGTAGGCCTTTATAGGGCAAGATTTGTCTGGTGATTTCTGTGTCTGAGTACCTATATTAAAATAGCTCACACCTACTTTTAATAATTGTATTAAGCAATTAAAGCAAATTAGCATAAAGTGCTTCTAAAATCACTGTATGAAAACAGAAAACTTCTTCACTTTAAGGCCGACTCAGTTACCTAATCTTAACAGTTTCCTGATTTAGAGATACTGGTTAAGAATCTAAAAATAAATAGGATGATTATCTGCTTCAGTGGGCCTTAAAATGCTTTTGATCACTGGATTTCTTGTTAGAACTGTCTCTTTACCAAATGTCAATTGAAAACTATATTTTCCTATTAATTCTATTTTTAAATGTTATTTGAAATTGATCTACCTAGGGATTTTTTTTTCAGTTTTGTGTTGATGAGGAGTGTATTTAGATGGTTAGGAATAGGAGTTGGATGATCAGAAATCACAGCAGAGCTTTAAATCTTATAAATGATGATGTAAATGTTTCAAGTTTTAGAAAACAAACTAATGTGGAAAGGTGAACTTGGGAAAAAAGTTTAATGATTTTCTATTCTTAATTCTGAGATAAGATAATTCAGTTTTATTACATAACTTATTTCTGATTGTCAGTATTTTTCTTGGTTTCTGCAGTGATTAATACTTATATTTTTAAGTATATAATTAGAATTAGAATCCAAATAAGACAAAAATAATTAGAAATTTCCTCATGATCAAATGTGGCTTTTATTTGAAAATAGATAGAAAAAAAATAGATAGAAATCTGTGGTTTTGTTCTTTAGATTTAGTGACAACTAAATCTATTTTCTAGTAATTTTTTTGTCTCCAAAGATTATTGCATTGGAAAAAAAATGAAACAAGAAGAGAAGAAAACACCACAAAATGTACTGAATAATTAAAATAAGATTTTGGTCTAAATAATATCATTAAATAAGTTGCTTTAGTTTTTGGAAAAAGTTAATGGAATTACTTATTAAGGTAATAAAATTTCTTTGGTCTGTAACATCTTATAGTTAACCTGAGTAATAATTAAAATGGTATTAATCATAATTTTCAAAAATTTATTTTCTTACCTACTGTGTTTAGTTTAAAACTAGCAACTAGGAACAGTTCTTATTTCTTCACTCAGTTTTACAGTTCAGATAAAATGTCAACTAGTTGTTCTGGTCTCTGAGCACTGAAGGTTGATTTTTTGCTGTGAGAGAAATGGTTGAAGGAGATTTGACCTTCTCAACCTTTTGGTTGAGAAAACAGTTTAAAGTGTAATTACATGTATTCTTTTTACTATGTTTTAACGTATTCAATCTGCTCTCCAGTTTTAATGTTTGTAAATTGGCAGTTACTGAGACCAGAACCTTTTGGATATTTTTAGTACTGTTTGAGAAAATTAAGGCTTTCAGTAGGTAGTCAGAAGTCGAATGATATTACATCCCCCTCAATATATGTAATAGCAATGTACATATATGACTAGTTAATATAAAGTGGAATATAACCATCTTTGTTGCTGTCCTTTTGTTGAGTTAATACTCCGTCCTGCTTAAAGAAGGTCGCATCCTATGCTATGTATAATGACTTTCTAAGAATTTTAGATTTTGAATCTTGATATAATCATACAGTTGTAAAAATTCAAAAATAATATTCTATAT
>VZTY01009310.1:27555-105757 GCA_013400935.1 Turnix velox | reverse complement strand
TTTATAAAATTTCTTTTATAAATATGTTTATGCTTATATATATTAGAAATTACTATTTGTGTGACTATATCAATATTCATATTAAAATCACGAGGACTACAGAATTAATCAGTGTCATCCTAATTAAAATTTAGGCCTAAAGAAATTAGGAAAACACAGAGGGGAAAAATTTAAAATTATGAAAGTACTGGTCATGCTGCTATTTCGTAACTTAGATTATTTAAGTCAAGACTTTCCAGTCTTAATAGCTATAAATTCTGAAGCCATAGATCTGCTGCATGAGAATCATTATAATACTAGATCACAAGTATAGGGTTTGCCCAACTATGTATCATTTTAGCAGCCAGGAAAACCAGGAAAAGAATAATCTTGAAACGATGCCTACTGATAGTTTGCGGAAGTACTTTCTCAGTCTAGATTAATTTCTGTTAAATTTACAATATATCTTTGGTTTCAGTTGGTCCTCATGAGTTGTTCTCTTGTTTTCTAAGTGTTATTTTTATTTTATGCTTAAACTGAATGAAAGAATGCACATGCTGGTGTAGAACAGGCCAGTCTGTGATGTTTGGTTGTTATTGATGTTGAACATTACCAATTCAGATTCACCATAAATACACTTGGTTTTATGACTGGAGGTTTAGTAAAAGTGCTCCATGTTAAACATAATACCAAAATAGATAATAATTGTGAAGTGTTTTTTCATTAACTGTTACTGTTTACACACGTTTGGACAAAAACATATCCAGAAACTTTTCCTTAAGTGGCAGCTGAATGTGATCTTTATGTATTAAGTACATACATCAGCAGAACAATGGCACACAACTAAGTGAACATTCGTAAATCATTTGTGAAGTTAATTTCTAGCAAGAAGCACCCCTGCTTCATGGCAGTTAATGCACCAGGAGTTTTTATACTGTAATACTTCTTTTGTAGCAGCAGAAGCCTGTCCTAGTTTAACCCTTATTGTCTTCGAGACACATGAACTTATTTTGAATAGAATGCTTACAGTTCATAATAATTGGTGTATCTCATTAATTGAGATAGATGTTGTTAGTGCTTGAATGGGTCATTAATTTTACATATTTTTAAGTATACTCTGGAGATGCCTTATTCTTCCACTTTCAAAAGCACACAAGAGAAAAGAAGGCATAATAAGTGTCATTAGAGGCAAATTTTATGTCAGTATGCAATTAAATACTCTGATATTGATGTTAGATTAAAAATACATTCTCTTCTAGAGCTTTGCCCTTGTCTTTTTCACATAGTGTGTCATATTTCCTTTTTAAAAAAAAAATAAAGCAAGAAAGGAGATTACACTGGAGAAAATTAATGTTTTTTACAGGCAAAATTATTGCAGTATTATTTATTGTTGCTAATATTATAATATGCATGGTATTTAAAATAAACTGTACTGGTTTGACTTTCTTTACTATTGTGCTGTTGCAGAGCCATAAAGGGTTTCACATGTATGCATAATGTTTTAGGTGAGGAGAGAGTAATGTGAGCTGTGGAAAGGGAGATTGAAACTTGAAGTCTGGAGGAGAATGATAATTTATGTAATGCAGTCAAATTCACTAAGGAGCAAGCAATAAGTGCATTAATCAAGAGAGTTCATTCCTGTTTGGGCTCCAGGAAAAGGACCAAGTCTCACTTTTCTCCCATCGAATTAGGCACACTTCTGAGAAATATGCATGTATCTTTTTCTATGTAATTTCACTTGATTTCCTCATACTGAGCTTCTTGTGTTTCTGACTTTCCCATCTCCAAACATATTCTTATTGTCCTTTCAAGCATTCAGATTATCAGTTTATATTTTCTCAAACATGAGAGGATATAGCATTTCCCATATTATTCCCTTACCAGTCTGAGAATGCAGTAATACAGTAATTTAACTAAATTAAGTAAATTAACTAGAAATTAACTGAATTAAACTAAATTAAAGAACTCATAGCAGCTGCGGGGAAAAAAAAAAAGAATTATGTGTATATATGTATTATATATCCAGCAAGAAAGGGAAGAGACCAGGGTGGTTGAGTAGGGATGTGCAGGGCAAACTAAAAAACAAGAAAGAACTGCATAGGCAGTTTAAGCAAAGTCAGGTTTCCTGAGAAAAGTACAGTGACACTGCCTAACTATGTAGGGAGGAGGTTAGGAAGACCAAGGTGCAGCTGGATCTCAATTTGCAAAGGATGCCAAATAATAAGGCGGGCTTTTACGAATATAAACCAGAAGAAGAAGCTTAAAGAGAGTGTACCCCATATGATGTGTAAGATGAGTGAACTCACAAGAACAGACAAGGAGAAGACAGAGGTACTTAATGACCTTTTTGCCTTGGTCTTCCTGACAAGCCCTCTCTCCAGGCCTCACAAGAAGAAAGAATACAAGATGGAGACCTGGTGGAGCAAGTCCCACCTGCTGTCACACAGACAAGGTTCCAGGCCATCTGACGAATCTGAATGTCTACAAGTCCATGGGGTCAGATGAGGTACATCCCAGTGTCCTGTGGGAAATGTGTGATATAGGTGCTCTCCATGATATTTGAGACGTCATGGAGGTCAGTCAATGCCCCTGGTGATTGAAAGAAGATGAAAATTACGCCCATTTTCAAAAAGGGCAGAAAGGAGGATCCTGGGAACTATCAACCAGTCAGTCTTGCCACTGTGCCTGGGAAGATCATGGGGCAGAGTCTCCCACAAGCTAAGCTGTGTCTCATGGAGGACAGGCAGGTGATTCAAGATAGTCTACATGTCTTCAACAAGGGCAAGTCCTGTCTGATCAATGTGGTGACTTTCTACAATAGAGTGACTTTATCAATGGACATACTCAAGGGGCTTATACACTTTGAATGAATTTTGGACTGCTTCCAAGTCGAGGAACAGCTGTTTAGTTCCCGTGTAGACTTTGAAATGGATTGCGATTTACCCAACAGTATGATGCTAGTTTGCATTCACAGATAATATTTTTCATGACATACAGTAAAAGGTGTCAACCATTACAGAGAAATCAGAAAGGTAACACTAAAGATTACTGCTACAGACACAGAGTAGGCTGTATGTATTTACAGTAAATTTAAGACAACAAATATTTGGAAATCTAGAAGGAGAAACTTTCCAAAAAAATTACACTTCTGCTACTAATTTGATTTTAAAACTAAAAAATAGTAATACCACTAACTCAGAGATAATCAGCTGTTTTTATGTTTAGCTAGATGTATTGCACTGAACAGCACAATATCAAAGCTTCTGATTTGTTTATATGAGTTTCATGAAATTTATGTTTCCTTAAAGTGATAGGTCTATATGCAAGAATTCTGTAAGATCATCTCTTTAGGACAGGTTGCCTTTCAGTCTTCCTGAGAATCTGATTCTAAGGATCTCTGGACAATCTCTTTGAAGTGCCCAAAATATACCCAATTTATCTTGTTGTTTTACTGGGCATTTTTTCTTAGGCAGAGTGAAGTGAATGTCAGCTTGTTTAGTGTCTATGCGAGTATAATTTAATTTTAAAATATTAGGTTCATAATTTCAGTGAATTGCTAGTGGATCTTGACTACAGGAAACAAGTTAATATATTCTTACCTGTTGCTTGTTATAAACAGCAATAGGTCATAGTAAGCCTTTTTACTTTAATAACCTGTGAGTTTATTAACTTACTTTCAGTGATTAAACTATTTTATGTAATACTCTTAGCTCACACTACATGAATGTTAAGCCACTTTATATGAATAAGCAACATCTTACCTTTAAAATCTTCCTAGAGGCTGATGCTCTGTTCAGTCATGCATTTTATTTTTTTTTCTGCATGGCTGGTTCTAATTGTCTTGAAAGTAACATGAAAAAAAATGATAGAAGAACTGAAAAACTTTAAATGATGTGCCAGGTCTTACAAAATAAAAACATATTCAGGATAGGAAGATGACTGAAAATTGTCACTCTGGATTTACAAATGGAAAATTTGTCCTGACAGACCTAATTGCCTTCTACAATGATGTAAGTAGATTGGTAGTTTAGTTTAGAGAACTGGATATTGTTTATCTTGATTTTAGCAAGCCTTTCAATCCCATAACACCTTCATTGACAAAATGATGAAAAACCAAATAGGTCAGGAAATTGTGAAGTGAGTTGGAAACTGTCTGAGTAGCCAAGCTCTAAGTGTAGTGGTCAGCAGCATGGAGTACTATTTAGTATCTCCATGAATTGCCTACATAATGGGACAGTGTGACTCAAGAAGTTTGCAGATGACACAAAACTATATGAGTGTCTGATACAGTTAACTGATTTGTTCAACAAAGGGAAATGAGGTAATGCTTATAAATAATGCTGCTCTTTTCAGCACTGGTGGGATGCAGTTAGGGTACTGTATCCAGTGATGGTCTCCCCATTTTAATAGACATAGCTGTGAAAAAGTGAATTCAGTTAGGGGCAACCCATGATTAAGGGATTGGAGCATTGAACATAGAAGGAGAGGCTGAAAGAGCTGGGATGGTTGAGCCTGGGGAGAAGAAAGCACAGAGAGCATCTTATCAATGTGTATCAATACATTGGAAGTAAAGAACATAGAGACAGAATGGACAAAATTATCAGTGATAGCTGAGATTATTCTCTGTTACTTTCTGAATTTGTATCAGGAGTTATGCCAAAAATACTGTTCATTAATATAATTGAAATTATAACAGTGTTTTTTCTTCGTTTTTACTGAGGCCAATTAAAAGAAGCAAACTCTCTACATATTTATTTCTCATTTAAAAAATTAAACAACAAGTTCTTTGAAATTTTTAACCAGACAACTATTTTATGCCATTTCTGGCTGTTGTTAGATATTTTCCAAACCCATTAAAAGCATCCAGATGTTATGGAGATGAAGGCCATAGAAACATCTAGATTTTCAAAGGCAAGGAAAGCTAACTTGTTTAGCTTTTTCCCGATTAAAAGGGAGCTTGTGTTTCCTGGTATATTTTTATTAAAGGATACCCTCAATATCCTAAATTAATGTGAGTATTAGTACTGCAGTTCACCTGGATTTGAACTTTGTAATTGTCTTAATGAATTTCCCAGGGGCACATTATACTAGATACTCACATTTAGATTTAATTAATTTTTGTTAATCTTCAAGCAGGTATTTTTTGTATTGTCTTGGTTTTTTTTATGAATTTGAGTGGTTTTTTGAAAAAAAAATTCTCTAAAAATACTAGAAAATAAACAGAATAAGCACACATCAAATGGGATAGACAACAATATCAATAGAGAAATTATCTATTCTTTTTTCTAATAAGCAGATTTTTCATTTCTGTGACATAATCTCAGCTGGTCGGGTATCAGTCACAGATGGATTGCAATATTTCACAGCTAATTTAATGAAAAATAAGTATCCTAGCACAGAAAGAGGAAGGAAGAGCACCTAGATTCTGTCTCCGCTACTAGTTGGACCATATACCTGCCTGACTTAAGAAAGCAACTTGATTCACTTAAACTTGAATTGGTCATAAAACTGTGGACTGAAAAAAAACTTAGTTAAGCTTGCTGCTGTTTCTTATAAACCACTTTTTTCCTGTAGATCCTATTTGTCAGTGCTTTGTATTGTTTCAGCCACAATAGTCACCTTAAATCTCTTCGTGATATATTTGAAGACAAGTAAATTATAACTTTTGGTTACTTTCTCAGATTTGTCCTGTATTTTGTTAAGAAATACACAGCTGATTGAAAAAAGAGTTACCACAAATGATATATGAATTTTTCTCTTTGCAGAATGACCGTTTTTAAGTTATTTATTTGTTCACTTTCTGCAAGTGTTATTGTCTTAGGCAGGGAAGCGCTCAAAGAAAGCTGGAGGCAACAACTATCTTGAAATACTCAGGAAATGTTGGAACAACCTTTACATTTGGTTCACTCTGTGGTATAATTGCTTTGTAAATACTTTATAATGGCCCATTAAAACAAAAAATAGAACTTACCAGTTCTGTTCTTCCAGTTTCCCCAAGGTACAGCTCTTCATAAGTTGCATGTGCTTCTTAAGTTATGCCTCAGCACTTGCCTGAGTTTTCCATGCATAGTTTGCAACTCAATTCAAAACAGGAATAGCAGTGGAAGTCACAGAATCACAGAATTGGCCAGGGTGGAGAGGACCATTCAAATCATTGAGTTAATAATTGAATATAATATTTGATAAAGATATAAGTGTGATAAAAAACAATTAGCTGGATCAAGCTAGTTATCTTTGATATTTGTTACCTTTACTAACAACAATCAGTTTCTGAAGCTTTAAGAGTGGATAAATTGGAAGAATTTTAGATATCTAGCTTCATCCTTTGTAACAAAATGCACAGCATAGATGTTACAGAACATATGGCAAACAAATGCAGTCTAGTACTAATACTTAGTAATATTTATCCCAAAATGTCTAAACTGGATAATGAAGCAAAACTGGTTCTGTTTCTCTTAGGGCTTCCAGTGCCAAAAAATTTCCAACTACTTCCACATTCTTTACCTTTATACTTCTTGGGTCATTTTCTCCTCTGTTTTTAAAGTATATTAGCATCAGAAAAATGGTTTTCTTTCCTGATTATTAGAATCTTTCAGCAAGTTTATGGTATGTGGGCCTTCGTTGCCTTCATATATAGGTAATTATCTTTTTATTCACTTGCTCATCTAATGATATGAAAAAAAGCCTACAATTTAAAACCCAGGAAGCTAAGTGATCGGTAAAATCAATCAATACTTTTTTTTTATATTTAAATTTAGACAAAAACATATTAACGTATATTTTTTTCTTTTTCTCCCTCCATCTTTTTCTTTTACCATTGGTACCTCTTGCTTTTTCATATTCCTCCTTTGTTAGTGGTTTTTGGTCAGTTTGTGTTTTTCCAGACATCACTCCATGATGTAGTTGAAGTATATGATGGCCCAAGTCTGCAGTCATCTTTGTTATCCTCTCTTTCTGGATCTCATTCAGGTATCTTTTTATAGAACTGCCATAAAACTGTTACTTATGGTTCTGAACCTAGAAAGATGGCAGGAAAAATAAGGAAAAAAAAGACTGTCATAATTTCTTATGTGTAGTTTGTGTAAATATGTGAAATTAGGATTTTGAGCTAAAAGCCTAATCACTTTTAAGTTCTTCACTTTAATGAATAAAAGGAAGTAAAACTCTGTTATTATAGATATTAAAAATTTCAATGTTCAACTATAATGAGTTATGTTATATTACAATGAGCATCTTACTCTTTGCTTGTATGACTTTTTTCTAATGAGTGATTTAAAATGGACAGTATATATTTGAGAAAGCAGTGTATACATTTTAGCAAAGTAAAATTGTATAGATTATGTGCGCAGTGACTCAGTTAAAAACAGTTTGAGTTTAGAGTATTTCTAATAATCTCACTTTAGTCCTCCTTTTCTAGAACATATTACTGCCAATGTAAAATATTGGGATCACATATGTCTTCTAAAGTTTACTGAAACAGAACAGGGTTTTAGCAGGGCTATTTCTAGCTTCAAAGGCATTGACAATTATTTTGTAAGCTTCTGTAGCAAAGAATTGTTATGATAGCTTTGTATTTGTTTTGTTTGAGTAGGTGAATCCCTTCCATTGAGCTCAGGTAATCAGATCACGGTTAGATTTACTTCAGTGGGACCAATAACAGCTAAAGGATTTCATTTTGTTTATCAAGGTGAGACAACCTGGAAAATATGTATATTTATTCTTCCTCTGACAAATACTAAATGTAAGAGACTGAGAATATAGAAAGCCTTTAATAATATAGCAAGTTTTGCTATTTCTTCATGTTTAGAAAAAATTTTGAGACCATTCTTTTATCAGTACTTTAAAGCTTAAATCAAATATTTAAGAAGCATAAGAAGTTACGAATTTAAGAAGACAATTGTACAAAGCAGCTGTTTCTGTTTGCTAATCTGGTTGACTAATGTTAGAACCATCTGTCTGCTCAAACTTATTTATCTCTCAATTTAAATATGAATAACTCTGTTATTACCTGTGACTGAATCAGTGATCTTGCTGTTGTTAAGACCATTAAGATGATTTACATTATTTATCTTTTTATGAGTCAAACACAGAAATAATTATACATAAATATCTGCAAATGCAATTGTTTCATTAAATGTAAATCCTGTTCTGACAGTGAGAATACACATTTGCAAATCCACAGGAATAAATATAAATAACTGATACAGAAATGTTAAATTGAAACCATGTATTAGCTGATATTTCATCATAGTAGTTTTTTACAGTAAAAAACTTTAGGAAGGTTTCAGTGTAGATTTTATGCATTGCTTTTAAACTTGGAAAGAGTGTCAGTGCTATGGTCTTATAAATAGTAACCCAGACGTCAAAAGCATGTAGTCTATATTGTGAAGATTCTTTTGGAGATTATGAGAACGTTTGTGCAATTTACTGAATGTTACTTTCAGTGATTTTGAATATTTGTGGTTCAAAATCTGTGATCCTCCACCAAATCTAAGATTAAGAATCAACAATTATTTGGACATTTGCAGCTGTTCCAAGAACAAGTGCAACACAGTGTAGCTCTGTACCTGAACCAAGATTTGGGAAAAGGATTGGAAATGAATTTGCAGTTGGGTCATTCGTTCTTTTTGAGTGCAATCCAGGCTATATCCTCCATGGATCAACAGCGATTAGATGTGATACAGTACCAAATGCATTGGCACAGTGGAATGATTCACTCCCTACATGTGTTGGTGAGTTCTCAAGCTTTTAAATAGAACTAATTGCTGCCTAAAATGTAGAATGTGTTGTTTCCTTGTCATCTATATAGTATTTTATTATTGCTTAGTTTTGTTCACTTTCTGCTTCCTCTAAGGTTTTTTTTATTCCCCTTTTTATTCTAACCTTGATGTGACATTTCATGTGTTTCATGAACATATTCTACTACAAATTATATGTTAGCTTCCTTTACATTAGCACCAGTCCTTGGCTGTTCTTTAATCAAGATGTATAAATGTGATTGTGCCCTATGTGCTTGCAAGACCAAGATGACCTCACCTTGCAGATCTCTTAACAATTTATTGCAAGCTATTAAAAAGATTTAGAGATAATTATACTAACATTTCATTGCTTGTCAGAGAAAAACAATGATTTTTCAAATCAGAAAACATGCTGTGTATGATTTTGTAATGCAAAATTAATTTTTCAAAACTAAATTCTTAAATTAATTTCTATCTATTGACATTTATAAAGATAATTTATGGAGAGTGGAAGTCTGGTGGTTGTGCTGAAAAGCCCCATAGTAAAGAGAGAATTCTGAAAGTACATTTTTCCATAGGTATCTGTCAAGGGCTAATAAGTGATATTCACATATTGTTTTATTACAGTTTGTGTTGGTTATTTATATGGAAAAGAATAATTTGTTTATAAATTATTTAATAATTATAATTCACACAGAGGTTTTTCAATGCCATCTAGATTTTCCACCTGTAGCCTCTGCTCCAGTACTGCCTGCATTGTACTTTAATTTTGTGCAAATTACATACATTGAAATACATTTTGAGGATGAAGAATTCAGAAGAATATAGTGGTATTTGGTTTATTTTGAGTGATTATAGTTGAATCAGTAGAAATTACTCCATTGGAGTGCATTCTCTTTGTTACTCAGATATGACAACTCAACATGTTGAAATAATTATTTTGTCCATTAATCGTATTATATTATTGATATTGTAATATGTGATTTAGACTGTGAATAAAGCTATCTGTCTCTAGGGAAGTTAAACTTAGAAAGGGTTACAGGCTACCTTATGTGTGAAAATCACTGTGCCAATAAAGGTGATAAAATATATATCAAATTAAAAATGCATTGAACTAAATCAGCTTAATAATTTAAGCGGTAGACATCACCATATTAAATTGCCTTAGCTCTAGTAAATGCTTGAATGTTTCCTTGCAGATATCAGACATCAATCATTATGTCTGTTCATCCATTTTTGAGTAATTACTTAAACACTAACTGACACTGACCTTTAGTTTATCCATGTAGTTCCCCAAAGTTTGTATCAATTAAATGCCACATAAAATGTAGTTACAGCATTCATTACTAAGATAAGCTGCATTCTTCTACATATTTTCTAATTCCTCATGTTTCTATCTCATGAAATCAGTTCAGAATTTAATACTGTTGCACAGAAGTGATACATTAACTTTTAGTGGTTTTGAGAAATGATCTCATCAATCATTTCTTTCAACTTCTTAAATACCAACAGAATATGAGTATCTGGATTAAGCTCTTTGGCCTTGTTAAATGTATCTCTATAGATCATTAGATGCTCTAAGTTGAACATTCAGAAAAGAAACTGGATGGCACCGGATGTCTCTGTCTAATTTCATGCATAACACTTCTGTTAGTCCATGGGCATGAGTATGATGGGTGCAGTCTTGGAGACATTTTGTAATTTTTTTACTGATATGATAGATTCATAGTCTATAATGAGATAACTCATATGAGCTAAGAGCAGAGTCAAGGAGCTGAAACTGGTGCTATTAATTACTTAAATGACAAAGTAGCAATATGTTGGTTTGGGGGCGGGGGTTATCTTTTCTACAAATACAATACAAGCCATTCAAATTTCATTTTTGACCTCTAAAAATAACTCTGATTTTGTAAGCAATTGAATGGATTTCAATTTTTTATGGGTCAAGTAAGTAAGAGTGATTCTGCTAGGTAAAAAACTGACATAATTCAAATTTTCTCCTATTATTTTTTGTCTTTTTAAAGCAAATTTTTTGAAATAAAAGGTTTTATTTTCCTGAGGCAAATATGAATTTCTAAATGCAGCATAAATGTACAAAAGTTTTCAACCATGCTATGCTGATCATTTTATCAGCTTTTACAAAACATTTTCTTAATTCTGAAGCTTCGTTCTTCTTCTCTTGCCTTGTGTATTTCCTTTCAGTGCCCTGTGGTGGAGTTTTAACAAAGCGCAAAGGGACCATTTTGTCTCCTGGTTACCCTGAACCTTATGACAACAATCTGAATTGTGTGTGGAAGATCACAGTACCAGAGGGAGCAGGAATTCAAGTAAGTATACTTACTATTTGCTTGTTGTCATCATTTTTAGAATTTTTAGAATTTTTTCTCTTGTGAAGGGTCTGGAAACATCATTTATTTATACATTTATCTATCTCACTCATAATTCTCACAATGGTGTGTTTTACACACAGTTGTAAAAGGCATTTTGTTCAACATGAGAATGCATGCAAATGCAAACATTCAACATAATGTGATAGCTAATGCTATGTTGTTTTAAAATATCTGTACACTTTTCTTGACCAACATTTATTTTCTCAAAGTAATGAAGACACTTTGATTTAAAGGAAATTAAAGAATAAATCACCAATGTATGTCAGTTGCAAAACTATTAAAGTGTATGTTTTTGTTGTATAAATGCTGTCTTGTCTCATATCAAATTGAAAAGCAGACATTTAGAAATAGATATGAGTAAACATGCAGAGAATGCAGTTAGCCCTGCCTTCAGGCACCTAGCCTATGTACCTTATGCCAGGAAATTAATCTACCATTGTTCCTTATAAATTTAGGGCAGAAATGTATCTCAGGTAATTCAAAACATCTAATAGACTCTGTCTCTGAATCGCTGATCACTGCCTGAAGGTATGTCTGTCTGTTTATTGACTATATGAGGAAGTTTAGGGGAACTAGCATCAGTTGCACTAAAATAGGTCCTTTAGATGTTTTATGAATATATAAAGTGTTAGCAGCAATCTGGCTCTGAAAACACATAAATAACATTAGACAATTTGAATTTTGGTCTGTAAGTTTGCTTCCTGCCTGCACTTCCAGTTCTGTCTATCTTTGGAAACACTTCTGGCAGAGACAGCATCAACAATTTTCACCAGACTCAGCTATGCACTGAAAAATAGACAGACAAGACATAAAGTTTTGTAAGAGATGGGCCTGTGGGCCCCTTCCAGGTAACAAAAACATGCTCAGAGTCAGGGCCTCTCCACTACTTCGGTTGTTTTTTTTTAAAAAAAAGATCACATTCATCTGCAGCATCTAATTCCTACAAAAGGTGCGATGTTTAAGACTCCCATCTAAGAAACAGGTAACCAAACTGAATATTTTTTTTACCCACAAGTCATGTATTTTAGAAAAAGCCCCAAGTTTCATTACCTAGTTGTACTGGAAACTGAGCTTAGTGCTTCTGTTGAAGTTATCCTATTTTGGAGAAAATGAAAGTGAGAATAAGTGAGGGAGAACAGTAAAAGTAGCATAATTGTTAAACTTTAGAGTGGCTGAGGTTTAATTTGAACACCTTTAAAAGCTTTTCATTAAACATGTATTTCACTGAAATGAATTTTAAAAATGCAAGACTCCCTCATCCAAAACAGGAACAGGAATCTAGCATTCCCACTCAGGAATCCCTGTACTTTGTGGGGAGTATCTTCACTGTGTGAGAGCTGTTACGTCATCCCTCTGTCAGTCTGTCTGATTATGGCTTTTCACCTCCTTATGAGTGGAAGGATGTTGTCACCTCAGGAAGAAATGAAATGAATGTTTTGCTTTTTGCTTGTGGCATGCTAGTGAGTGTTCCTCCTCAGGAGATGAGTCAATGATGAAGGTAACCAAACACAGGAGATTGCTCTTACCTGGAGGCAGAATTGAACATAGACATAGACAAAGCAGCATGCATCACTGTGGGACTGCTTTTAGCTCTGGATAAACTAGAGAGAGTCACAAGGAAACTGCAGTAATAGACTTTGCTGTGTTTTGTCTTCCTCTCAGTGTCCTCCGAACAAAGCAATCATGTTCTGTACCCAGATGTTTTTCACAGTTGCAACTCATGTCAATAGTTATGTATGGTTGTCACAGGATTTAGAAGTCTGAATTTGAAATTTTAAAAAAATTGTGTTCCAAGGCAATTTTATTCACTTAATGATGATTTTCCAGTCCCTTTGACAATGAGAGCAAGATACAGCTTTTCGTCATAGAAAGCAACAGTAGGGATAGAACCTTACATTCTTTACCTTTCATTTTTCTTTGAAGGTGCAAGTGGTGAGTTTTGCCACAGAACACAACTGGGATTCCTTAGACTTTTATGATGGTGCTGACAACAATGCTCCAAGGCTTGGAAGTTATTCAGGTAACTAAGAAATGTTTCACAGATTCAACCCCTTACTGTATACACATGGCTTTTTCTGGTTCTTTATTATGTAAATGAGTTGATGTTTGTTTCTCCTAGAATTACGAGCAGGTAGTATTCTTTCTGTTTAAATCTGTCACCTCTTAGCTGACTTCCGTAAAGATGAATATTTGAAAATGTCAAAAATTAAATAATTCCCTGACTAAATTCCTGTTAATCTCATTTTTTGCCTGCTTTTATAGTAGGCTCAAGAAATACAGACCTCTGAAAGAGATATGTCTTGAAATAGTTCATGAGATTAACAAGAGTTATGTTTCCCTTAATTTTCTTGTTTGGGGTTTTTTTTTCCCCTTTCTTCCACTTCATTCATATGTATGGAATGAGATTAGAGAGTACAAGATTGTTGTCCTATGTTGAAACACAAAGAAATAAGCAATCACATTTTCTGAATAGCTCTACAAAAGATGTTCAAATGTGCCTGATATATTTGTCTTATGTTCAAACTTGATACAGGATTTTCTCTTGCTTTTATGAAAATTCTAGTAACTCTTTCTTCTTTTGTGGATAAAAGCCTGTAATATAAACTTAGATTGGACAGCACTTTCCTGAGTGACTACAGTTCATGTCTCTGATAATGTGGTACACTGGAAAATGTAATAAAACTTTTACAGGGACGGATATTTGATAATGTACATGATGATGAAATATAGTGGAATTGGTTATGTGATCTTTCTCTTGCTTCCAATCCTATCTTCCCCCTTCTCTCCTTGCTCTTTCTGTTTATACCTACACATCAATGTATGTATTTAGTTCATTTTCTATGCATTTCAATAATATTTTGATTTCTCTTTCAGGAACAACCATACCTCCACTTCTCAACAGCACATCAAATAATCTCTACTTAAATTTTCAGTCTGATATTAGTGTTTCAGCTGCTGGATTTCATCTTGAGTATACAGGTAATGCAGAAACGTTCAATTAAGTAAGAACACTTGACAATTCCAGACATCAGGTGTATCTAAACTATTTGAAAGAGGAGTATTCAGTCCATTTGTACATATTGAGCTACATACCATTACTTCAGAGTCGTTGATGAAGTCCTCATTTAATTCCACGGGAGTAAGATAAAGCCTGAAACCCGTACTGTAAGACCTAGGAAGTTTGTTTGGATTTCAATTTTAAATTGCTTTTGCTCTCTGAAAAACTTTCTGAACACATAGCAGTAAGTAGTAAATGCAAACATGCTGATTTGAAAATCCTAAAATTAAGATATAACATACTTATATAATTATTGTAGGCAAAACTAGCATATTGATTTGGGTGATTTCAATTTAACTTCTTTGCTAATTAGCAATTAATTACTGATACTAGTATTGAAGACAAATAATAGCCAACGAGTCTTAGGAAAATCTAAAGCCAGGCCAGCAGAGCAGATTGGGTCAATGTCCTGTGGCATCTGCAGTGGGCACTTGGGCTCCAGTCCCTGCATAGCCAGCTGCTTTGGCTGCAGCCACTGCTCAGTCATGTTCTTCTGTCTGCTGAGAGTGAGATCTCCTCCTGTTCTGCCATTGTTTTTTTCTCTTACTGGTGCTTACTGCCATTTCTTATATGTGTTTTAACAGAGTCACAACTGAGATTCAGAGGTAACAAACTCCTCTGGTGGCTGATGCTGTATCCTGCAGTGGGTACACTGGGGCTGGCTGGAACCAACTGTCTCTGACATAGCTGTTTCCCTCTTCGGAGGCCACCCTAGCAGCCCCCTGGCCCCCTTATTAAAAATCTGCAAATTATGCCCAATGAAATAATAGTATGTATTTCATATGTATGTGTAAGGCATGAAAACTGAATCACCCTGGCAAATACAAGAGAATGAATAAAATGAAAACAGCAGCTGTGCTTCTTAATTAACTGACAAATGCTCACAGGCTGCTGAGAACACAGCAGAATTATCTCAAACATTTTTAGTGTTGCCAAGTACCACACCAGTGGAAAGTGATATAATGGTTAGCATACTTTCTGTCTGAATGAAATTGCCTTAGCTGACTGACAGGATTTCTGTCAGTCACTAATATTTTACTGCAGATTTTTATTTTTCTTCCCAGCTGCACATTTCCCTTGGCTCATATTGGTTCTGGTATCTGATCTGCATAATTGTGTCTCAGTTATTTCTTGTCAGTTTTATAGTATGCAAATCCCATACTCTGGTTGTCTGATTAGCCAGTGGGAGAACAAGGCCTTGCAAAATTGCTGCCTGATCCCTTGTCTGTAACTAAAGATTAATTATAGGTTAGAATTATCCTGCCATTTCCTTGAAATGCAGATGCTCTCTCAGCTGCCTGCAACTTCAGAGGGGAAAAATGCAGGAAGTTATGAAAAGAAGGTAAAATGAGACTAAATCCAGGTAGAGTGCAAATGCATCTCTGTATTCCAGTTGAAATAAAGGTGTTGTCTAGTGCCAACATACAGCTTTCACAACTAAATATTAAAAGAATTCACAATATATAATTTAAATATTGGTCCATTCAAAGATCAATAACTATATATGTGTGTATGGATTCATACAAGAGCTTACATGTGCATCTGGTACAGGAAATTAAGCTAAGAGACAGCACTTTCCCATCATTGCTGGAAGGAAGACAATAGAAATTTTATCTTGTGTTTCTTCTGAATTTCTGTATCCTGCATCTTTCTTACACAGACACAATACTTTTTGTCAGGATTCCAGAACTCAATAGTTATGCATTTCTACTGAAATTTCTCTAAAAATACATTGATCAGAATTGAGGTTGATCTCAGCTGTGTGGTCATCTTTGACACTCAGAGAGCACTTCTTGTTCTATGTGCTGTGATTATATTTTTAGAGAGAGTTAGTAAATAGATAGAAATGGTCCATCAAAGTTCAATGCCACTGTTTTGTAAATCTTCTGTGTTTTGTTGAATCTAAACTGACAGATGTCATCATGACAAGTCAGCAAAATTAAAAGTCTTAGTTTTTTAAGTAATCACTGCACATTTATCATGGAAAATCACGAGTGAAATCTATAATGAGTGATTTTTAGGTGAGTAAGCCGGGTGTTTATTTTGTTCAGTATGTGGTGCATTTTCTAGGTCTATCTCTTTTCATCCTTTATTGATAGATTTTTCATGCTGTCCAGTCTTGCTCATCCTTTGAACTTCTACAAGATCCAAATGAAATTTTAAATCTAAAAATAAAAGAACAAAAAAAGACTTTATTTGTTGAAGAAATATTTTAAGTCCTTAGAATTATACTTTGATATAAAGAATCAAGTACTCGTACTTCAAAACTAAACCATTGTCTTACTAATAATTTTTATCATGTTTTTTGTTAATTAATGAATCCTTAAATTCTTATTTTCATAAAACAAAATTTATGTTTTGTGAATGTTACCATAAGTATGAAAATATATTCTGTCAACTAAAGTATATAAACAAGGAGCACCACAGAATGGTTTGTTAAACACTTAAGTAATTTTTCTAGATATTATGCCACCATAGATAGTAATCTGGACATTTTCTATAACTAAGGCTTTGCAGTAATCTTTGAGATTATTTGAGTTTTTTATATTGCCTCATACATAATTTCTATGAAACTCAATATTTAAAATCAGTTAAAAATATGAAATACTATTTTTATTATAAAGTATATTCTCTAGAAATCTATTTAAACTCCATGATCTAGAATTCTAACATCATAAATATCCTTCGAAAATCCTCTAAAAAATCACTAGTATTATAGTAATAACCTTAAAAAACAAAATTGAGATCTTACTTTAAGACTTGTTTAGTCCCAGAGTTCATTATATATTACTTCAGTGTCAGTTTTTTTCTATTTACTGCCATATGAGCTATAGGAGAAAGATAAAACAGTATCAAATAGTTAATTTTTCTTAATCTATTTTTTTACTTTGAAATTAGAAGATACTGAAATTATGTTTTCAATGAATATCTATGCTAAAAATACCTTTCTTAATGCCAGTGCTCATGAATATTTAAAAATCTAGCACAGTAAACTGAAACAGTATATAATGTCATGCTCCACAAATGAGTCGATGATCAGATTAAAATTTTCAGATACATTTATTATTTCATCTGAATAACTATCATGACATTGAAAAGACAGGAATTCTCTGGCAAGGCAGCAAACCATGTTACGTTTCAATTTGTTGAAAGAACATTGTAGACAAGGGTGTTTTACTGCAGGGTTTTTTTCCATAGCATTATTTTATTAATTTAAATGAGGGCACAATAGGATGAATATCTGTGATCCAGTTAGAGCTGCTGAGATTCCTTCTCTGAGAAAAATATTTAATGAATCATTTCACCTTGCATGGCATGAGTATTCACGTAGTAAGGTTTTGCATTTCAGCTAAAGGTTTAGCAGTTGGAAGACTAAAACTGACAAATCTTTCTTTAATGGTTAAAAATAGATTAAGATTATAAACACTGATCTGTTTAAGCCAAATACTGATGTTGTTTTCCACTTGTAGTTTATACATAAGCTGGATCACCATCTGGATCTCTGGAATAATAAATAAAGATCTAGGCCTATTAACTATTTTCAAAATAGATTAGTTTATGTTCTTTTTGTTTGCAGTTTGGGAAGAGAAAGCATTAATTTGAAAGTTAAAAATAATCTGTTATGTAGAAGTAGGTACATCACGAATATGGGATCATGTTGAAATCAGTAAGTTTGTGATCAATATTTGTGAAAGCATTATTGTCATAGAGACAATGCAACATCACATCCTTGTCTGTGAACCTGCAGAGAAGAGCCTTGACATAAATACTTTTTCAAAGAAGCAGCATTCCTTTCCACACAAAATGATGCAAGTCTGTATTGATTATTTTGGAGAATACCTTTTTGCTAAGTTGTGTAATACCAAAATAGAAAACTAAAAAAGCCCAAAAGCTTATACAGTTGACATACAAGTGATGCAAGAGCTCAGTTTGCAGACCTGTATCAATTATTTCTGATTCCTAATAACAGATACTTGCAGTAAAAGCTATGTTACTACCTCTCATTGCTGGTAAAGTGAAGTTTGAGTTTAGTAGGCTGTAATTAGGAGGGAAACTGGAGAAAGAAGTAAATGAGGCAGAGGCAGGATGCAGTGGAAAATTTGAAATTTCTCAAGTTTGAATTGAGACTGCAGATTGTTGTAAAGTGTTTTTTGCAACCTTTATTCTTTCCTGCCTTTTCCTTTACTAAGGAAAGAATGGTTCTTTTTACGTAAAAGATATTCCTAAATAATATGCCATTTGTCCACAGATGAACTACTGATACGGAAGAGCTTCCTATAACATATCAGTACAGTGCATCTGTGTACAGTGTACATGAGTTCTATGTGAATCTAAAACCAAATTTTAAGCCCTTTAGAATCTCTAATCTTCTCAATTTTTCACAGCTATAGGTTTGGACTCTTGTCCTGAACCACAGACCCCAAGCAATGGGATCAAAGTTGGAGACAGATACATGGTTGGAGATGTGGTGTCTTTCCAGTGTGATCAGGGCTATTCTCTTCAGGTGAGCCACATTTCCAATTTTAAATCGTGCCTTTATAGTTCTTTAACGTGCTTATGCTAGAGTCTATCAATATGCAATGGATACTGATCTCTTCAGGAGCTGTGGAGGCATGATAAGCTTGAAGGACTGAAAGACCTTTCTGCTAAATGTTAAATTAGAAACCATCCAAAGCACAGTATGGTACTGTGCTTCCCCTGCTTTGGTAGTTACAGACTATTATCTGTTATTGATGGAATCTTTTATATTCATAGCTGAGCTATGCATTGTTGGTAATTTAGATTAATTCACTTAGATAACCAATTATGAATAGTCCTGTATGTAAAAGAGGAAAAAGAAAATAAGTGAAGAGGGGGAATTAAAATAACCAAGGGAAGAGGAAATAATTTTTTTTTGTCAGTAAATCAGTTAGTATCAATTACTTTCTTTCAGTAATTTTTCAGAGTTTTTTATCCAAAAAAATTTTCAAATATGGGTGCATTTTTGCCAAGCACCTTTGCTATTGTTTTGCATTTGCAAAGGATATAACTAGGAGCAATGCAGTGATTGAAATCTCTGACTGATTTGTTTCTCTGAGTTGCTTAGCATATATAACTGGTCGGAATCTGACAGCCTCCAAGAAAGTTCTTGAAAATATTTTCAAAAATTTATAGTTAAAGTGTAAAACCAAATCCAGACCAATAGTGTTTACATTTGAGATGCTCCTTGAAAGGACTAAGATTCCAACTGACAGGTTACTATTTTCAACAAATTTTCTTTGTGACTTTGCAGACCTAGGGTCTCTGCTTCATCTAGCTCTGTGAGACTGTAACAAGAGATAAAACAATCACATTACTTATGCATACTAGACAGAACAGTCTTAAAGGGAGACAATATTTTGTGTATGAAAGCCCATGGTTAACCACTAACAGAGTTACTGATACCTTTGGAGTAAACTTACCTGCCTTTCCTTCTTTATACATACTGCATCAGAAATAGAAACTAAATTGCTTTTCTGGACCAAAAATATTTTTCTAAAAGCTGTGATGTATGTATTGTGGAAGAAAATAAACAAACTTGTCTGCTTCCAGATCTCAGCTTCCATTTGATTTTAGGACTTGTATCCCTGTTTGCCCTTCATGTCAGAGTTTCTGGTCATGTCTGAATCCTTGCAGCCTTTCAATAATAACTAAAAAGTTCTGTGTTTTCAGCTTTAATGATAATTATTGAAGTTTACTATTTATATTGCCTGATTTTTTGCTGGTAATTCTTTGGAACAGTCTGTTAATTATTTTTCTTCTTTGTTTTAATTTGATACTTATGAAATATGTATGAGCAGAAAAGACAGGATAAATAACTGAAATAAAGAAAATAAAAACAACATTGGAGTAAAATCTCTTCCCTCCATATGGTTTATCCTAGCCTGTACAGTATGATTTTGCCACTTTTTTCTTCTAGCAATGAGCAGGCTTTGCAAAATATCCCAAGTACTGTTTTTTTATTAAGGGTTTTCATTTTTGTTTGCTGTCTCTGTGAGACTACTGCAGTTATGTGAGGGTGATGACATGGAGGGTTACTCTGGTGGGTCTTGGAACTTGCCTGCACCAGGCTGCGGTCAAATCATGGCACCTCATCTGCTGAAAAGGGACACACATTTTAAAGAGATTCCTTAAATGTATCTGGTTTTGGTACATAAGCCAACTATTTTGGAGGTGAGGATAAAGACTACATTTGCAATAGGTAGTATGAATTTAAGAAGTAAAGTCAGTACTCTGCTGTGTATATAGTTCATATCTTTTTATCATGTTCTACAAATGATGCACATGTTGTTTCAATTAGACCTTAAGTTTCTAAACTCATGATCTATATTAAAGCAGATGCTAAAAAATTCAACTGCATGCTGTTTTACTGTTACAAATACCATTAAGGGTATAGACACAATTCTTCACATAGTTGAGACTACAGTCTTCTTTGTTATATTGAAGGCATGATACAATTCACAATGTCAAATATAAATCTTATTTGGTTTATATGTTTTGATGATGTTTATAAGTATAAATTGTGTTGAGATACTAATATGCCATATATTGTACTTTATTTAAATTAAATCATTAAGCAAATATTGTGTCATTTTAGGGACATTCACATATCACCTGTATGCCTGGACCTGTAAGAAGATGGAATTATCCAATTCCAATATGTTTAGGTACGATCAGCATATACAAACTTCCTTAACATGCCTGAATAAAAAAGCCAAAAATAGGAGACACATATAGGAAAAGAATAAGGAGAACTGGAAGACCTTCATTAAAAGTAAAAATGATCAAATTAAGATTTTACAAAGAATACTTACCATTTATTTTCACAAAGCTTCTCTGAAATTTGCAATCAGAAAAATATGTTCTAGTCAGAATCTATCATAAACTGACAGTCATTGAGAATTCCAGAGACCCTTGCAAACCTAGTTTATTTATTTATGAATCATTTCCTTAGCAGGCTGATGAATATTATAGAAAATACTAAAACACAAGTAGCATTACATTTTCATCTCTAGTCAGTTCAATGTAAGATACGTCTGCCTAATTTAAGAAGACACATTATATTATCAAATTAAGCTTGTATATGAGACCACATTAAAAATCCTGGAAGACGTTCTGAAATCCTGTCAGGAGCTCAAATAAAACATCTGGAATGCATTTAAATATATTCTTCTTATATAATTAATAAATGTGCATATTGTAAAACTCTTATTTGCACTCATTTGCACTCTTTCTCTGAATAGAAATACTTTTTTGCTTGGTTTCCCTAGAAGTACGGCATCAGTATTTGTAATCTTGAGTATATGGAAAGTAGGATACTGGAGATCTCATTAAAGATTTTGTATTTTGCTTTTCTTCAAGATGGATTATATATCCTCTTGAGCTGCCTCTCATAATCCTGTTCTTAATCCTGTGATGTGTTAAAAGCCTCCTATGAGGTACTGATCTCCCTCCGCTTAGAATTTATAAATATTCAACAAGATTGAGATATTTGTAAGAATTTTTTCAAGAGTTAGTCTTCAGTTTCGATCACTAGAAATTAACATGTCTGAGTAGTCTGAAATAAAAAATTGCACCACTCTATGGTATATTTTTGAGTAAAGATCCTATGCTACTATATCAGGGGGGTGACTTTCCTCTTTTCCCCTTCTTTTTTGTGGGTAATGATTTCCAGCTGTGTTTCTAAGGATACAGACTTTTGAAATGCTTTGAAAAGAGAATGTTTGATTAAAAAAACTTTTAAAAAGATATGTTACGATATTATTCAGAAACTCCTTTACAAAGTAAAGTGGAATTGTGTCAGCATTTCTATGAACTATTGTGTGCTGCTAGCCTGATCATAAGGATGATTCCATCAGAATGCAGAAAAAACAGCTCTTATCTTTTCAATTACATGTTTCCCCCAAACCAAAACCTTGTCAATTCAGAGTATTTATGTATGTTTAAAGCACCTGCATGTAAATTACTTTGTTAGAATTATTTAGTGGTAATGGAATGTTTGTATTGTTTTTGAAATATAAGGCTACTTCTTATTATATTATCAATATTGGAAGGATCTTCAATATTCTATGGTGATTTTTAGTTTTATCTGTAAAAAAATCTGTTTGCTTTTTTTTTTGGCAGCTCAATGTGGTGGTAGCATGTCAGACTTCAGTGGAGTGATCCTCAGCCCTGGGTTTCCTGGCAACTATCCCAGCAGTTTGGATTGCACATGGACAATAAAGCTGCCTATTGGTTTTGGTATGTATTCTTTCAGGTATTAAATTTCTTGTGGGTTTTTATGGATTCAAATACTGAACGTGTTTTGAACAGTGAAGATTTTTAAATACTTTGACTATCGCAACAAAAAAAAAATTAACAGAATTTTCAAACCCTTAAAACAACAGTTACAAACCAGAAAAGCTACAAGGTTGTTGTTTTTTCATGTAAAACTTACTCCTATCATAGAATCACAGGGTTGGAAGGGATCTTCGAAGGTCATCTACTCTAACTCCTCTGCAGTGAGCAGGGACATCCAGTACTAGATCAGGTTTCTCGGAGCCTCATCAAGCCTGATCTTGAATGCCTTCAGGAACAGGGCCTATATTGCCTCTCTAGGCAACCTGTTCCAGCGTCTCACCACCCTCATGGTGAAAAGCTTCTTTCTAAAAGGAGTTAGAATTCAGTTTAGTTAGAATTGAGACAAATTTCCTAATTTAACAGGCAATATTTCTTTTTCTGAGGTCATAAACTCAACAAAAATAAGTAGCCATTGCAAATATTTTAAACCAAATCATTATCTGTTTAGAAGAGTTGATTTGAGTTAATTATTGTATCATTAATCTTCTTTGCATATTCTAGGTTAATATCACCACATTATGGAAATATTCTTGGAAGGGACTTGCAAAAATGTCCAACTCCAAGTTGTCAAGCTTCCCACTTGAAGTCAAGTTGTCAGTAACACTAGATCAAGTCCACCGCAACTGGCTGATCCTTCTCAGCAGGGTTACTACTAACCTGATTAATTTTCAGAGTGTACAAGTAAAGATGTTCTGTGGCAGATGCAGAACTTTCCATTTCTTGTGCAAACCTTTACTAAGAGTTAGTTTATGAGCTATCCAGTTGAGAGAGAACATCTCTCATGAAAAATGACTTTGGGGATTTTGCATCTCGTTAGTCTGTAGAAAAGAGAGCTGAGAGGAGATCTTGTCATTGCTATCAAATACTTAAAGGGTGGATGGGTGGAGGATAGAGCCAGGCTTTTTTCAGTGGTGCCCTGTGATAGAACAAGAGGTAGTGGGCACAAAATTAAACTTTTCAGGTGTCTGGGGAGAAAGCTCTGAAAGAAAGTGACAAACGCTTTTTAGCTATAATGGTTTAGGAGTCACAAAATTATTCATTACTTTTCAATGATTAATCTGACATTGTATCTTTTCCTTTCAGCTTTATATAAAATCATGTTGATTGTATATGCCAGAAAGACCTGTGGGACAAAATCATCTTGTTAATGAAAGTAGTCTGTTATCATTCCATAGTTGCACTAATTCCAGAAAAAATATGAATTACCTAGAAATAAATATAAGCAGGTAATTTTTTAAAGGTCCAAAGAAATACTCTGCTGCTGAGTATTTTCTTCATTTTTCTTCCAGTAGCTGGCAATTAAAGACCCTTGCACTCAATCCAGGCCAGAGGCATCAACACCCCTGCTCTGACTCCAATAGCTGCCACCTGTTCCACTCACACTCACACTAGTGGCTTTTTGGATGCAAAGTCTATAGAATCATAGAAGCATAAGGTTGGAAGAGTTCTTTAAATATCATCTAGTACAACCCTCCCTGCCGTGGCCAAGGACATCTTCAATTAGATCAGGTTCCTCCCAGTCCCTGTAAGACCATCAGTAGATATAGGGAACTTCAGCCTTTCACTTGCCTCAGTAGCTGGCATCATAGACTGCAGTGCACCTACATCTCTAGTCTGGTTCAAGCAGCTACCACCAAATTCTACTCATAGATATAGGTCTCATTCATAGATGGTACTTCGTCCACACAGCATATACACTCATGGGATAGAGAGTGAGATTATACAGAGAGATAGTTAAGAAAAGATTTAGTAAAAGAAGAGATGATAGGACAGATGTGATCAGGTGCAGGGCTCTGCCAGACTAATGTACTGACTTTCCCTTTTCTGCATACAAGCAGCCTCTTTTTTGCCCATTCCTGTTTTTGTGTCTCCCTGATCCCCTTTAACTTCTGCATTCTCTCTGGCTTTTATATAGTTGTATGAACTTCTGCACCTATCCCAATATGGGATCCCTGGTTTATAGTTTTATCAATTGCAGCATCTGTATTGATCTTCCTAAAAGTTGCACCTGTAGTTTCTTGACAGCCCATCAGTTAGTGAGAATGGCAAGGTTTATTTCTTATTCTTGGCTCAATGTCTGCTTTGTCAGGTATGTGTCTTTGTATATATTGGCTTCTGGTTTCCCCTTTTCTGAGGCCTTCCGAATTGATAATGTCCCTAATCAGATATCCTTACTCAAATAAGCATTCTCATGCTCTCACTCAACATCATCAATTAGTGTGATTGATTGGGTTTGGTTCTCATTACTGCCTCCCCCAGGTTTGAGTCCCCATGTATACTTGGTTTGGACTTTTTTGTTGGCTTTTTTTTTTTTTGCTTCATTGAAAAATGTCCTTGGCTGGATGCCCTTGAAGTGGCAGACTTGTCTCCTTCCACATATCTTTATGATCTATGTGTAATCCATATTACAGGAATAATTTTAATCTTATGTCACTATTTTTCATATATAGATATATTTTAATACATATAAGCTGCGAGAGATCTGTTTATATACAACTAAAAATCTGCTCCTTCTGGAGCAGTTCAATGCCTTAGATAATATTAATCTTGTAGCATTAGCATTTCTTACCTTGCCTGCCTTTCAGAATCAGTAATGCATGAAGAGGAGGAATGCTTCAAACTGAAATCCTGCGCTGCATCTGAGAACGTGTCACATGTGTTTCTACTGGTTACATTATTTTCTGATACTATCAGTGTGAAATGTACATCCTTTATTTTCCTCCCTGGTGTTGATAATGGGTGGCTTTCAGTTACTGATGATATTTTTCAGGTGTCCATTTGCAATTTGTGAATTTCTCAACGGAGACCATACATGATTACTTAGAAGTTAGGAGTGGATCTACAGAGACAAGCACTGTTATTGGGAGACTTAGTGGCCCTCAGCTACCAGCCTCTCTGTTCAGCACAACTCATGAAACCAGCTTATACTTTCACAGTGATTACTCACAGAACAAACAAGGATTTCATATTGTATATCAAGGTGAGATTTTGAGATTCTTATGTGAGAAAAAGGTGACTGTTAAAGGTTATTTCTTATTTTGTCTTCCTAAAAAGTAAACATGAAATAAATGATTTTGTAGCTTCAAACTAGTATTATGAATCAAGATCAAAGAAAATAATGCAGATAATTAAGATGCAAAAGGAAAAATAGTTGTATATGCTCAATAGAATACAGTTCAAACATAGGCAAATGGATGATCTCTGAATTTGTTTGGCATATTAGTTTAATTGCATGGCTTTACAAAGTAAGCATGTCTATTGTTCCATCTCTGTAAGCTTACAGGTATCTCATTATCTCATTTTTGTGTCTTTGGTACTGGAAGTGGAAGATCTAAATGTTGTTTTAGAGTGAAGTATCCATGTAGGCTAGTACAGAATAATGCCAACTCAAGAATCTAAAAATCTACTCTATTTCCTAATTAGCAATAACTCTGGAAGCTACTTGTTCAGTTGTACTAAAATAGGTCATGCTGAGTTGGTGAAGAGTGCAAAATCATAATTTTATTTATTTAATTGCAGATTCATTAAAAGTGGTTATATCACCACTGTTCACAGAAAAGGTCAAATGTATATTTTAAACTATACCTGTTTTCATTATATTAATGACATCATGGGATTATTTTATTAGAGCTTTTACTTTAGAGCAGTCTGTGATTATTCTTTCAATAGTAACAAGTCCAAATTGACTTGAACTCTTTGTAACATCCTGGAAGCGAGCAACTGTAAAAAGTGTTAGCTTTTAAAGATTATTACTTAAATTGGCTGGTAAGATTTTATTCAGTTCTTATTTGTAATATGACACAATTTGTAAGAGTAAGGGAATTTTTAAAACATATTGCTAAGAGGGCAGCAAAAGACTGAAGAGCAAATAAGACTACTGATGTTAATAGCAACAGTAATCATTTTGGAGATACTGCTATTTTTCAGAGAATTTAAAAAAGAAAAAAAAAAATGTTCCTGTTTCTGTTTTACCACATAAGAGAGTGCTATTTCTTTCAAATATATACAGTCTGTAGTGTTCTGGTATTGAAGATTTTGCATATCATGTTTATTTTCAGTTCTTTAATAAGTCAATGATCTTCTTTGAGAAGATCATTAAAATATGTAAGAGGCTTATTTTCAGATCTTACTTGTTGGCTAGGAAATATTTGATATTCGTAGTTCATTATATAGCCTTTTAGTTCTTCTGAGAAAAAACAAATGAAATTATAGACAGGTTTATTTGTCCTCTTCCTTAAACATAAGAATGTAAAAATAGAACAGCCCTATTTGATCTAGCTCAGTATGGTATTTCCACATGGACTTTTAATTAAATTACTGTGGGATTTGATGGCATTTTTGCATTCAGTCTTTCCAATGGCTTGATAAGTTTTGTGAGCTTCAGTCATATCACCCCCAACATCTTTCCCAAGAAATCTTGTTTAGTCATGTACTTCACAATGTTATTTATAGGCTATGTTAGATTGCCAGGTATAGATGTCAGACTCACTGTTCTGTAATTTCAAGGATCCTCTCTAAAAATAGCTGAAATTTACATAGGGAAGTCACCACACTAGTTGATCAGGTCTTGCATTAATATGATATCTTGATTCAGCAGCTACTCTGGATGAAAGCCATCTGCTCTGATCCTTCACCATTCCTATTTAGTGTAGTACATTTTATTTACTTCAAATTGATCTCAGACCTGCATAAAACATGCGTTGTATCTTGTTTGAAAATCTCTACACCATATTCATCAGTAAAGATGGGATACAAAGAAGTTACTGAGCTTTTTTCTTTAAGGCATCCTAATCCATAAAAGTCCTTTATTTCTTATTTTTCATTAAATATCCCATCAGTCCCCTAGATGACTGCCTGTCTCCAATGTTGTAAAAATATTTTTTTTTATTACCAACTCAGACATTTTCTGCAAGAAAATTTTCAAATTACTTTTGCTCTCTTGATTTTCTGTTTAAGTTTGACCTGATATGTTTTCTGACTTTTTGGGAAAGGCAGACTTGCATTATTTCAGTACCAACCATTTCACTACTGTAGGTGCTTTAACTTTCCTACTCGGTCTCAGAGGCATTTTTCTGAACCACTTTATTGCTTGTTTAGTTTTTTTTTAATTCTGAACTGTAGAACATGTTCTACCTGCTCTTTTAAAATAGCATCAATTAGCAGATGTGAATCCACATCACCTCATTTTTGCATGATTTCCTTTCTGTAAAATTTAATATCTCTGTGCTGGATTTATGTTACTTGCTCACTCTAACTACAATCAAACTGCATTATGGAGCAGCTCTCCTGTGAATAATTCTCTAACTAAGGCCTGAGGTTGAAGCTGGTTTTTTAAATCTGAAATAATGTCTTTTCTTGTGTGATTTCTAATTACTGGTTTGAGGGATCAATGATTTCCCATATTCAACATGTGTATATTCCTTCGTATCATCATAGGGAGATGGATACTTAAGTACTCCATTACTAAAACCTGTCACATATGTATGCAGATTCTCTAATTTCACTTAACATTTCTTATTTACTATCATCTTCCTGTTTAGGCGTTTGTACACTTGTATTTCTGGAGTTTTAATTTCCACCTGCAAACATTCTATAGTGGCCCTTTCTTTTTACTCTGGTGGTATTTTTCTTCAATGGTACTTATTGTGATTTGTAAACAACAGTGCTCCTCTTCCCCCTAGAAGTCTCTGTCCTCTCAGTCTTGGAAAGCTGGTTGTCTTGAACCTACATCCTGCTACTCTGTGCCATGGCTTTCACTTCAGGGTGTTTAGTTGGTTCACCTCCTGTGTAGGATTCCACCTCCTAGGCACTTATATTGGTGTGAAAGTGCTTCTTAGTTTGGCACTTGCTCTCTTCTTTAAAACACTGTACACATCACTCAGCATGCAGTGTAGGCTACCTGAATTATTTTTCCTATGTACTGCAATTCTGATCTTCATCATTCCCCTACACTATTTATAAGAGTACATTGGCTATTAACCTGCTTCATGTCATGGCATCACATCAGGCTTCTGTACCTGTTAGCTTTGTCTTTGTGCTTCTAATTTAGATACTTTTCTACAGCCTTTTAAGTTTTCATTGCTAGCAGGGGCACCCTAAAGCAATTTGGAATCTTAGAGAGCTGAAAATTGACCTGAAGATCTAAGGGTAGAAAGCGCAGTCTGAATTCTTTTACACTCTCTTCTTCTTTAGTGTAGTACTTGTGTACTTACAAAAATTAAAAGATAAAATTAAGAGGTGGGTCTCATTTTTGCTTTCATGAGCTCTGTTCCAAAGACCTAGGATCTAGTGTCAGGTGTTTGTTTAAACACGCACACACATACAAATTCCACATTATCAAAAATTTCAACTTTGGTTATAGTACTATGTTTTCTTTATGAGATTTGGAATTGGAAATCAATCTTTATTAATACTTCCAGAATTGCTGTGGGAATGTTTCACATACTGTCCTGGTGTAGGACCAATAATTTTGATTAGCCAAGTGATGGAACCTAAGACATTTTATTCTCATTAAAAGCTTATAAAAATAAAAAGCTTATAAAAGTAATAAGAATTTATATGTTACTCTTCTTTTACTCTGTTATTTATTTATTCCAGCGTATCAGCTACAAAGCTGTCCGGACCCTCGACCATTTCGTAATGGTTTTGTTATTGGGAATGACTTTACTGTAGGACAAACTATTTCATTCGAGTGTTTTCCTGGCTACACATTAATTGGAAATTCAGCACTAACTTGTCTTCATGGCATCAGCCGTAACTGGAATCATCCTCTTCCCAGATGTGAAGGTATGTTCTGAGTGACCTGTGAACATGTTGACTGTTAACTGCTTTCAGGTTTTCAATTTAGAGACTCATATTTTTATATTGTGACCTTTGCAGAGGAAGTATTCAACTGTACACATGAAATGTTTTTACAAAGAAGCCAAAATGTTTCATGAAAATATGAAATTTCTTAAAACTTGCCAGAGATAATAAGTTTAGTAATGGAAGTATAGGTTTAAAGTCTGAAGTGTGAGACCTGTGCTGTCTTTCAGTCTAGGTGATGCAACTTAGTCAAAGTTCTGCATTGAATCAAGAAAAAAAGATTGAGAAGCTGAATTTCCCAGCTCTTTTGGCCACTTATGTCTTAGTTAGAAAAAAATGTCAAAGGCTGCATGAAGTGCAGTCATCCTTCAGTCAATTCCATATGAAGTCCTTTCTGTGTATATTTTTTGTGAATGGGAATTTTTTTACACTATCTTTTTAATCATTAACATTTTTTACTCTGATATGCTTCCAGCTGGTAAGCAGATTTGAGAAACTGTGGCAGGCATGTAAGCTGTAAATTTTTAAAGAAACAGAACTAATACGTGTGATGATTCATCAAAAGTATCTATCTTATTCTTGAGAGTAACCTGTATGTAACAGCAGGCCAAAGAAGTTCAGCAGTCTAGTGTCATCAGGCTATGAAAAAGAAATAGATGGATGTTTTGCTAACACAAAAGTACCTTTGAGAAATATTTGTGAATCAAAAACTCTACTTTTGGAACTGAGAATGAATTTTCTTCAATATGAAATAATAACTTTTTTCTGGACCCTCCAGTTTGTCACAATTGTGGCAGCATTCAGATAGCAATATTAGGTTCCATAAAGACCCTCTGCACTTTCAGGCTCAGGATCTGAGTTAAAGGCCTAATTTCCCTCTGTATTGAATGGCAAAAGCTCAGCATTAATGGAATCCTCAATGCTAAGCATGTTGAAGAGGAAGAAAAAGGGAAAAATTTAAAAAAATGAAGAAAATACTAAGCTACTCCTTTTCTGGATTTTTGCATTGTTCTGAATCATCTATTCAAATTTAGATACTTAAATTAGAAGCTTTATATCTCAAAATTCCTTCTGGAGTCAGCCAACCACAGGCATTTCTGGGGGGTGTAGCTAAATTAAGGTATGTCTGATAATGAATTCAAAATTAATAGCCTTACCATAGAAAAGAGAGGTGCTTTCTACACTGTGTGTCTTTTGAAAGGTCAAGAAATTAATTTATCATAATTAAATTTTAACCTCTGTTTTATGTATCCTGAGGGAATAGTAGTGATTCATGTCTTAACTGCTAAACAGCTTAGCTTTTCCATATTGTAGCTGCATTTTCTATGCCTCAGAAACCAGACTAACAATTTAGTGAATGGAGTGATTCAATTTGTTTGGGTTATCTTGCTGTTACCTAGAATTTAATCGATAAATTTCTAAGATTGCTGTTCTTAGTATCACCTTTGACGTTTCTCGACAGTGTCTGGAAGTTGTTTGTTTCATGTGATATGAAAAGACGTAGTTAAAAAAATCAACTTAATTGAAAATGGCAATCCAACATGCATGCTGTGCTGCGTGATTAGATTGACAACATTACTCAGCTCCCAGATAAATTTCTTAAATTACACTGGGCTTTGTACAAATATTTACTGTGGGAGTTTTAGGAAGGGGTCTCAGACTTTTGTATGCTACCAATGTTTTTGGGTTTTGGGGTTTATTTTTTTTTTAATTTCTGAAGTTAAAAAAAGGGCAGTACTCAGTTTGATGTTCAATAAAGGTCTTGGGTACAACAGCATTAAAATGAAGACAGCTTTTCTGAATATATGCAGTTCCTGAAATGTACATAATATTTGAATTTTATTTGCTTTAATATCTTTCTTGTAAGGCAGTACATACTCAGTCTCGATTAATGCCTCCAACTATGTGAGGCAGACAATCTGAAACAAATATCACTATATGTAGCTCCTGTTTAAACAGTTTTGTTCTCTTGCAGCTAAAAGCCCTCTAACCTGTGCTCAACACAATCTAATATTCCTTGATCCTTCTTAACCCATCTCCCTCCATTTCATCCTTTTAGAATACATTCCCTCTTTTTTTCCAAGAAATCTCATTGTCTGACAGCAGCCTATGTATTCTCTTCCCTAAGACCCTACTGCAAAATCAGTTCTGTCTGTTCTGCTCTAAATCCCTTGAGACTTTGAAGCTAAAAGCTGAAGAAAAGCAGCATACCAGCTGTTGAGTCTGATGAGGTGTGACTATGCAAGTCTCCTTACCTTGCAGTTCAGCATCAAAGAATATATATAAACATGACAGATGCTTTGCCTAAATACAAACAATGTGTAATTCCTACACCTCAGTCCTGTTCTCCCTGAGGAGGTTCTTAAGAATGTTTTATGTGATTTAGGTTGCCACTTTATGATGTTTGGGGTGGAGTGGGGAGGAATGTGTGCAAAACAAATCAAATTATACCATTTTAGATTATCACTTTTCCAGAACTCTAATTATACAGTGGTGTCATATACATCATGCATCTGAAACATTTGCATAAGACTGTTTTCCTGAAAGGCATAGTTACAGAAGAGCAAAAGCTGCACAGCCATCTTTCACTGTATGATATCTAAAATTAGTGCACTTCAACAGGAATTACAGTGGATGCTTACTTTATCTACCAGAATTCATATCAGGAAGTGCACAGTTGCTGTTCATACTATTGCACATACTATTTTAATTTTCATATTCCCTTCTAATAACTTCTATCGACCTAGCATATCTTTTATTTCACCTGGTAATTTTTGTTGTCCCTTTTTGGGACAATAAATGGAAGTAATTAATGTGTTTCACTGATAATTTGTAGCTGGCATTCATACAAAGCCATAATAAAGTGCATTTCAATTGTGCAGGGAATAATTTAACCCAATGTCTAAATATAGCTTTAGTTCCAGCTCTGATAGTTTTTATGACATAAACATTATCTTATTCCTTTTAGATTTGAATGATATTGTCAAAATTGATTTCTGACTCTTATGCAAAAAACTCACTAACTTTGTTTTCTATATGCAGCAATAGCTTTGTATACTCTTTTTACAGTGTACCAAAAGCATTGCTTTTACATGGTCTAAGAAGAATAAAAAAAAAGTGCAATATATATTTTAAAATTGTCTTTTTTATAGCTCTCTGTGGAGGAAATATAACTGCAATGAATGGCACTATATATTCTCCAGGATACCCAGACGAGTACCCAAATTTTCAAGACTGTTTCTGGCTTGTAAGGGTACCACCTGGGAATGGAATCTATATCAATTTCACAGTTCTACAAACGGAGCCAATATATGATTTCATAACTGTCTGGTAAGAAAATACTTCTCACACTTATTTAATCTTCATGTGACACTATGCACCAAACTATAAATGAAAAAGAATGTATTTGCGGTTTCTTCTCTGATACTGGTGTTTCGTCTAGGGGAAATTAACAATTTGCATAATCCATGGTTCTCATTCGCTATATAGATAGCACTGGATGTGAAGTTTTATAGTCTTTTTCTTAAGACATAAAAACCCGGTAATAATGTGCCTCAGTTTCTCGATGTAGAAATTATTCAGTACGTTACCACAGCTTAGCAACAACAGATACCATAGAGTGATATTGAGCAGTTGGAACTGTGTGTATTATGGTATTTTAGCGTGTTGATGCAAGAAACTATAACAACACTTCCTAGCTGACTTATCTAAAACTATTACGACTACATAACAACATCTCCATAGTGATGAGAACCTTTTGTAAGCTTGCCTAAAACAATAATCCACTGATTATTGAATCTGCGAATTGAAAATTTGCATGTTGAGAGAGCAGTCTTGTAGTCTGAGTAATGCAAAATAATGACAGTCAGTTTGGAATACTAATTATTCATTTTAGATTTCTGTTTAGCAGAAATCTGATTTCAACTCATGTAAATTCATATATCTTCCTAGGTATTAAACAGTTCTCTGCACACTTCAGATAATTTCTGTAGGTCCTATTTTATGTTCTACAAATGGTCTTGTTTCAAGTCCAGTTAATTGATTGCTGTGCCTTAAAGTCTAACTAAAATTTGATCAGAATATGTACCCAGACTATTACACCGATAGAGTTTGTATAATTTTGAATCCCATTAACTCTTCATTATTTCTTTTGTGTATCTAGCCTTCAGAATCTTTCCTGAATTAAATCACACTTTTGTGTGCCTACAGACCTCTTTTCTCCATTTCACCCTACACATACTAGAATAATCCTAGTCCTTTTTCTGTTTGACTGTTCCATGCTACCAAGGGAATTTATGTGCTTTCATTTGTACTCCTGGATGTGTTACAAACTTTATTCTTATAGTAAAAGTAATTATATACATCAAGTCAGAATTAAAACCTCAGATTGATTTATGTGGTTATGTGTTCTAAATATTTTAGATGGTTTGTGTTTTATTTAGATTAACAACATTTCCAGGAGAATGTTTTGAAATTAAAATACTTGTTATGCTAAAATACTTGTTATGGATGTATGTGTCATGCATGCTATTAATTATATATTATTTAAATACCCATATAAGCTGTATTATATATGTGATAGCTATCTAATTAAATAGCTTATGTCACATGTGGGATATTATTTATCAACATGATAGATTATAAGTATTGATAGTAAATTCCAACAGAAAAAAAAACATATTATTCACAGTTTAAATGATTCTTCCAATCATTCCAATTTCTCTAATGAAACAGAAGGGGAAGGGGCAGTGTGCAAGAACGTTGAAATTCTTGAAAGCAAACATTAGTAAATATGACTATGATCGGATTTTGAGGGAGGAAGATGAAATATAATCTTAAACTCAGTCATGGAGCATGATGCTGTACTTTTATAGGTATTAGTATAACTTCCAAAAGGTGGTTGTATGATGCAGCTTGCTTTCTCAAAAATTGTGGTTGTCCTCTAGTTACTACCTTCTGTACTCCACACCACATAATCAAATTTCAAAAAGCCTTTCAGTCTGCAATGTCTGGTCTATGTGACTTTAGGTGATGCATGCCTTTTAGACGATTGTACAGAAATTTTCCTGCATGTATTGAAATTTGAAGAAATTCAGTTATTTGATTGTCAAAAAAGTCTTTTTTTATCTGGTTTTGTTAGGGATGGACCAGATCAAACTTCTCCTCAAATTGGACAGTTTAGTGGCAACACTGCATTAGAATCAGTCTACAGCACTTCCAATCAGATTCTTATCAAGTTCCACAGTGACTTTACTACCAGTGGCTACTTTGTACTTAGTTATCATGGTAAGTGTGACACATAGGACTTACTCACTGTACCGATTAGTGCAGGAAGGAAACTAATGAAAAAAAATTAGCATTCTTTTTCTTAGAGGATTTGTTATTATTAATGTAACTGAACATCATTAGAGTAACGCAAACATATGAAAGACTAGTATAAATTATTGAAACAAGGTTTTTTCTTGATCAGATATTAAATTTATTGGAGGTAAAGCAAATCTAAAATGAACTATGAGGAGGCATGACCCTATAGTTCAAGGTGCTCATCTTCTCATTGTTTCAAAGTACTTTCACAATCTAAAAATTTGAGAGATTCATTGTATTTATTGTAGGTGGTTGAACATTTGGAAGAAAATCATGTTCTATTTCAGTGAACAACACTGCATAATTACCATTAAACTGGCCTCACATTAAATACTGATTGAATGAAAATGTAGTGCAAAAGAAACTCAAAGCAAAGAACAAAAAAATTGCAGAGTAAAAGAACACATTTTCTTTTCATATGAAATCACTTAAGTAAGAAAACTGGCAACCACTTCTAAGCTCTAATGAAAAGAGTTTTGCTGTTGAAGTTAAATAACTAATTAAAAATACAGATGCAACTAACAATTTTTCATTAATTTTTCATTAATTCTGGGATTCATAAATTTTCTTATTTTTAATTCTCTTGAAAGGTTCTCAGTGACTGAATAGACATTTATTTCTGTCCTATTAATGTGAGTATTAACTCACATTTGCATGACTGTGCTGGCTAAGAGTGTTAATGTCAACTGTGCCTTTTTCTTGTTTATAGCATACCAGCTCCGGGTGTGCCAGCCTCCAACAAGTATACCAAATGCTGAAATTCTAACAGAGGATGATGAATTTGAAATAGGTAATAAAAAAAAAGCAACATTGGCTTATAAAAAATTGCTGTGCACAGAAATTTCTTGGTTTTCAGGATGCAAATCATGCCTGTTATAGATTAGATTTCTATTTGTAAATTAAAATTAATGCTTCTTCACTATCATTCCCATTTGTGTTTTGAGATCCCATATAACTAACACATCTTTTTAAAATACTTTTTTTTAATGATTATAAACAAAAAAAATCCCATAAAAGAACTTACAGATGGTTATATATTCTGAACTAAAATTAAGGTGTTGCACCTGAAGGGTAAAAATCAATTTAGAAAAATTAGGAGGATCACAGGATACATTCTAACATTCTAAGGCATGTTAATAATATCTATCCACGAGTCATCCCAAGAGACATGACTTACATGATCAGAAACCAGATTTCTGATCAAATAATTGGGCTCACATAGCCAAGAAAATAAAAAATATTATTATTATATGCTACTATTTGACTAATTATATTTGTACAAAGAGGAAAGACTTTTTTATCTGTAATAAGGACCCAGGAGAACTGTTGGGAGGTACAGGGGGTTTTTTTATTGATACATGAATTTTTATTCCTTGTTTATTTCTTCAGTAAGAAAAAAAAGATTACTTCTTATTTTCACCATCCCAAATTTAGATATCATCAACTAAGTCCAATTCCTGTTTAATTTCTCCCCCCCCCAGGATTATATGGATTACTTACTTTATCTTACCTCTTTATTTACTTCCATAATGGTTATCCGATAAATTATGTTGCCTAAAGCTTTGTGGACACATTGTTCACACAGCATCAGTCAGACCGAGACAAATTAGCAAATTATACAACTAATAATGTGGTGGAAAACAGTGATAGAGTGCAACACAATGTTCGTTTACCACATTTCTTAGACTAATCAAAGTTGTTTATGCCAGAGGTCATTTAGGCCTTTATATATGAGGGCAAGAAACTTCATTAATCAGTGATGTTTTCAAAGCTAAAAGTCACAGTTAATTGCTGTTTAATGTTTCCTTTGTTGTTCTATTTTTTTCCAAATAGGAGACATAATAAGGTACCAGTGTCACCCAGGCTTTACGTTGGTTGGAAATGAGATTCTGACATGCCGTCTAGGTGAAAGGCTTCAGATGGATGGAGCACCACCTACCTGTCAAGGTTTTGTCTCCTTTTTCTTTTCCTCCTTCCAGACCAGCTAAATACTTGCTACTAATTCTTTACATAAGATGGCACACTGACAATATTTCACATTATTTGGTGCAAATCATGATATTATCAGTTTGTTATGGTGGATATATGACAAATATTAATGAAAAATAATTTCTTATATTTTTATTAATTTTATGTGTTTAAGGGACTGCTGCCCTGCTTTGTATTTCAATTTTAAATTTGGAGGTCATCTAAATCTACAACATATTAGTATGAAAATATATAAGGAAATATTTTAAAATCTTAATTAACAGTATGGCTTGAGGTGAAAAAAACTTTATATAATTTTTCAGTGAGTGCTTCCATTTTTATTTGGTGTGTTCTTTGGAGTACATTTTCTCTGTGTGCGAATCTGTATGCCTGTGTGTGTTCATGCTTTCTGCTTTTCATTGGAAACTAAATAGAAAGATATAACACTACCTTATTTTTAACTTCAGAGCAAGATTACAGTCCTGACAACCACAAACATAACAGCTTAAACCAGTCTCTATATATTATACCAGAATAGAACACTTCCATCATGAACTAATTGTGATAAACCTTGCACACAATATATTTCTAAAAAAGTAATCATATTTAAAATTCTGTGATCACTGGAAGGTGAAGATTGACCAGGAAGGTTATGGATGTCCCTTTCCTGATGTTCAAGGCTAAATTGGATGGGGCATTGAGCAACCTGTTTTAACAAGGTGTCTCTTTCCATGGCAGGGGGACAGGGGCTTAATGACCTTTACAAATCGAACCAGTCTGTGTTTCTATGATTCTTACTATTTCTACAATGTATTTCCAGAAACATAAACATATATGGAAAGACGTTTTGAGGGAGGGGATAAAAGCACAAAAACCAACAACGAAACCCCACAGCCTTTATAAATTATAATACATGTGGAAAAAAAAATCCTATTTGTTGTGATATTCCTTCATGATGCTTCTACTCTGGGATTTAAAATACTAACATCTACTGCAAGATTAAAATCCTTTTCCAAATTAATGACAATAAATGCAATTGATTTACATTTGTGTTAAACGAAAAATACTGCCACCTGGTTTTCCTGCCAATCAGATGTTGTTTGGGGGTTTTTCCCCAGCAATTTCAATAAATTAGCATAAATCATGAGGCAAGATTTATTTGGAAATAGTAAATCTACTTTTACAAGCAAGGTTTTGGTATTTCAATGTTTTTTAGTAATTTTTGAAATTGTAAACTGGAGCATGATTTAGTTGTTATTAATTTAAACATCAGTACACTAATTTTTAGAACTCATGACTACAACTCAGTTTTCAGCTGTCTTTTAAATGTACTATTTTCCTGCATTCCTGGAAAATGGTAAGGGTCAACTACTACTGATGAATATACTCTTTTCCCCTGTTTTAATGCACTTAACTATGCAAAGGTCAAAATCATTCACAGAAGTTTTTTAAGATGCAAAATTATTTTCAGTTATGAGTCTTATAAGAACTTTAACAATGATAATTTTGGAAAATGCATGCATTTATTTAGGTACAATTGTGTCTAGGTATAGCTTCCAATAGGAATTTAAAGTAAATTCTTAACTCGGCAAGCTCATAGCATTTAATGGATGGAAAATTGTAGTAACCTCTAGGCACTGCTTTAAATGTTAAAATAATGTTATAATTGATAGGACAAACAGGGATATATGTGGTAGACCTGAGGCATTCTTTCAGCATATGTTGCTGAAGGCATATTTGTATTCATTGCAAGACCTAAGACAAAAACTCAGACATGATGACTTCAGTTATCATAGTTAATCGTTCTTCCATCACATATATTGCTAAATATTGGATCAAATCATATTATTATATATATTATATTAAATCATTTGGTATATATTAAATAATTTCTCATATCAGTTCAGCTTTAAGCTGAATAAAATTAATACAATCTTCACAATTAGTAGAATTAGAAAATTGGGGGAAAAAATGAAAGGAATTATTTAAAACATTTAAAATGAGCATTCAAAGTGTCCCCTAGAATAAGCCACTATATCATTTTCTCTTATATTGATTTATGTAATATGTATGTTTGAAGACAGACATACGTGAGCTGGATTTCAGTACTGAAACACAGATCAACAGAGAGCTTTGTGGAATATAATGGCAGCAAAATCACATGCCTAAAATGTATGTCCCATTTTATATTAATATAATACACTGATAAATAAGCTATCATACTTAAACTGTGCAGGTTGAAAACATTACATGAGTAATAAATTCAGCTCTTTTATTGGTTCATATTTGATTAGTTTAGTAATACTTTTCACCAGTCAGAACAAATGCCTGTTGATCTTTATAATGTTCTGTTGCCTTAACCTAGTTAATCAATTAGGCACGTTAGCCAGTGTTAAGTGACTTTTACTTGAATTTTGCTTCAGTTTTTAACTGGAAATGGATTCAGATCAACATTCAGCATCTATTTCTTTATACAGTCTGAAGAGTGTTGGTCTTTTTTAGCTGAGTTTTATCTACTCAATCTGGGAAATAACATATCTCTGTGTTGGGAGTAGGAAAGTACCCTTTTGTCTGAACTTGAGAGTTCACTAGAAATGTGAACATATGACTGGAGTTTTCTCATATGTGGATTTAATGAAAAGGAAGTGATTTGCTGTTTTAGATTCAATATGCACACAGCATATATGAAACAGTTACACATCTGTTGTACAAGAGGATGGTGAGTAATATGAGGTTAAAAATATGTGTACTTTAGTGTGATATTTTGATTTTTGCTTATAAGTGCATAAGAAATTGCTTTTTTTTTTCTAATTTGATCTTTCTTTTCTTAGAAAATGTTTGTCATATGATGAACTGCTATACCTGTTTTCAAAAGGTGGAGCAATTTGGTGAATTGCTCAAAGTCAGTCAAATTCTCTAGCTCATTCAGTGTTACTAAACCAAGGTCTTGACTGCTAGTTGTAGGCTTTGATTTTAAGAAACAGTCTTTGCTGGTTTTTTTTTTTTGGTAATAAATAGGAAAGAAATGGTTCTGTAAAAGGTATGAAGAAAAACAGAATTTAAAGTATTTACCATTGCATATAAAGGCAACAACTAATTTTCTGAGGTTTCTATGAGTTGAAAAACTAGATAACTGTATTAGCATAAGTAGTATTACTGTCTAGTTAGTCCTTTTGAGAATGAAATATGAGTCTGAACTGTATTTTTTTTATTTTATACACCAAATGCATCATGAGGGAATGGTACTTATATTGTATATAGATCTACTGTGTATTTAGGTGCTGACTAATACAGATTGTTGGAGGGATCAATTACTCTTTGTTTAGATTCTGACAGCCCAAATTCATAGTGTCTTCAAGTTTTGCTCTCAGTGCAAGACTTTACCTGGAATCATTGCTGACAGTAATTGTATTCTGAAGAGAAAAACAGAAGTCTGTGATTCACGTTTTGAACAGTGCAACAATTTAATACTTTGGTACAGCCTACAAAAATTGCCTTTACTTTTAGATAATGATGGAAGGAAGATGTCATTACTAATTTATCATGGTTGTAGGGTTTATTTTCTTTACAAAAATTTCAAACTGACTTTCTGAAATGTTGTCAGTCTCTCTGTACTTAGGGAAATGAAATGAGTAATGCAGATCTTACATTGCTTAATAATTACATGAAACAGAAATAGTGGGCTTTAGATTTTTTTTTACCAGTCTTTCTGTTTCACAGTGCTCTGTCCAGCCAATGAAATGCGTCTGGATTCAACAGGAGTAATTCTGAGCCCTGGGTATCCTGACAGCTACCCAAATCTCCAGATGTGTGCATGGACCATTACTGTGGAAAAGGGTTATAATATCAGCATGTTCTTCGAATACTTCCAGACTGAAAAGGAATTCGATATACTTGAGGTGTTTGATGGTAACTACAGGATGCATAACTTTGATACATTTTGTATATGCATTTTCACATTGCATCTGTGTAATCACTATTGTTTACACATATCATAGTTTTTAGCATAAAATACTTAAATAAGCTGTTTATTTTTTCATTATGCAAAAAAGAACTGTTGGACTATTGTGTATTGAAATTATACTGTATTAATTATGGTTAGTAATTTTTTTATTTCTAGACAAATAGTCTCTGGTGTATAAAATGTAATATCAACTTCCATTTCTAATTCAGATTAATTTACCATTTACTTAAGAGCATTTTATATATATATATATTCATTGTATGCATATACTTTATTGTATCTTTAAAAACTTCCTTACTTTTTTTTCCCCTTTCTTTGTATCAAGGACCGAATAGTCATAGCCCATTGCTCATTTCTCTCAGTGGGGACTATTCATCTTCTCTAAATATAACCAGCAATGGCCATGAAGTATTTCTCCGGTGGTCAGCAGATCATGGCACAAATAAAAAAGGTTTCAGGATAAGATACATCGGTATGCAAATCAGACTTTCTTTAATGTTTATCAAACTTCAGTAAGGAACGTATTTATGTGAAAAGAATAATGTAAGCTATAGTTTGTGACATTAATTAGCAGATTGCAAGGAAATCCTATCTGTTTTGTACATGAACCTGATGATACAAATCTTGTGAGGAAAAAAAAAACCCTGAGTGGGATAAATGAACCACACAGGCTTTGTAGAGATTTAAGCAAATGTTTCACCGAGCTTTAAAAATGTCATAAACCAGTAGTAAATGTGACAGAAGCAGCTTCTTCTTTCTCTCTCCTATTATTTATTAGAACTCATGTGCCACTGTTCTTCATACTGGATCTTTACTGAATTAATCAATAATACTTTTCTTGGGAAAGAGGAAAAGTTTACAAGAAATGCACTTGAAAAATATGAGAGTTGGAAGAATTGAAGTCTTTAAGATTCAACAAAAGCAGGAAACCATATTGGAAGAGATAGAATCATAGAAGAGATAGATAAACTAGTGTGTCCAAAATGCCAGCATTTTATATTATTGATTCAAATGTTCATATTTATTAATGGCATGAGAAGATGCAAATTAACAACTTTTTTTACATTGCTTCCTTAGAATTATTTTGTAATATCCACATTTACAAAATAATATTATACAAGCCAAACTACATTTGTTGCAATTAAATTACCTACATAAAATCTATATTTAATATTTTATCATGACCAAAGACATCAAATGCACCAGATCAAAAGTACTGAGGATGGTATCTGTAGATATTGGAAAAGTTATTGGCATAAAATGATTTCAATTTAGATAGTGTAAAAAGCATTAGAGAAAAAATATTAAATTCTCTTCTGATATTTTCTTTTTTTTGGTTTTCCTCATACTTGTGTCCACTTCAATATTACAGAAGAATAATTAGATTCACAACAGGTTGTAAAAGAGTATCAGTTTTCTCAGCATTAAAATTTATATTGTAGTTGGATAAAATTTACCGTCGGCTAGACACAAAATATATTGAAAGAGAAAGTTCATAAAATTCTTTCCCTACTAGCAGCAAGAGAACAACTGAGAGTAAGACAGGAGATATTTGCTGGTGATCTGTATCAGTTGGAAAATACCAGTATATTTTCTTACACACTAAACAAGTAGAGGTGTTTATCCATATATAAGGCAGTACAAGCCAGGAGCAAAGTGGGATAAGAATGAAATTATTGTGTTTGCTTTGAAAAATACAGGGGTTATTCTCATTCTGGTAGTTGCTTTAATAGAGTAAACAAACATTTTAGATTTTCTAGTTCAGTTCATTGTATCACAAAACTTGAATAACTTATGACCAGAAGGAAAAGATTATTTGAAGAGAATTGTGCAGTACATATGCTCTTGATGCTTCCTTTCTAAAATATAAAGAATTCTGTAGTTCTGAAATTTATACAGTTGCAGAAAGTTTTAAAAAGAAGGTGGTGGAAAGGAAAACAGTAATAGAATTGAGCGATCACACTATTTCTTGATGCACACATGATCAGGATACAAAATACAGCAGCTTTTTGTGACATTTTCTCCCCTTGTTATTGGTTGTCCACTGAATTCAGCAAGAATTTATTGAGAATTTTCACATGATTTCTAAATGCATCTTTTATTTACTCAGTATTTATGTTTAAAGCTCTCTATTGTAGTACTCCAGAGTCCCCTCCACATGGTTTCATTGTCAGTCAGACAGGTGGACAGCTCAACAGTGTGGTTCGCTGGGCTTGCGATCGAGGTTTTCGGCTTGTTGGGAAAAGTACTGCTGTGTGCAGGAAGTCTCCATATGGTTATTACTCATGGGATGTTCCAGTTCCAGCTTGTCAAGGTAAATTCTTTTATTATAAAATAAAGCACCCTAAGACACTTTGTCTAATGTAAGCTGTCAGTTTTCTGATGTAAAATCAATAGCAGGTAATTATTTAATGGTCATAGCTCTGTGCCAAAATATTTCCACCTGATAAAACTTAGAAAATGTATTTTTAAGAATCAGTGTTTCACCAGAATATGATGGGACTGGCAGATAATAAAAACAATGTACATCGCATTGTGAAGGGAAAAGCACTTACCACTTTAAAATATTAAATTATTCAAAATTTTTTTTTAAAAACTGAATTTGCTTAAAACTGCAGTAAACTGCATTTATCATGATCCAGCAACTGTACAAAAGAATAAAGACCTGAAAGCAGCTACATTTCCAATAACAGTAAATGGTCTGATGCAATTCTAATTTTTTGGTGGTTTGAGTTGTAATTTAAACGAGAATTCCTTGATTTAACTGTATATTTAGCTCTTCCTGCCTTATGAAAGCAAAACATGTTGCCCTTAAAAAGGCAAAGAAAATTATTATTTAATACCCATTACAACTGTATCCTACTTCTTCCCTGAAAAGAGTGGTATTTTTCTGATAACTTCTGTATGTGAATCTTCAGTGGCTGAAGATTGATTATTCTTCCTGAAAATGTTCTTTGAAAAATATAGTGATTCTTCTCATTCTGCCATTTGCTTTAATAAAAAGTAAGCAAACATTTTAGATTTTTTACTTCCCTCCAGTTCATTGTATCACTGAACTTGAAAGGACCAGAAGGAAAAGATTTACGGCCAGAAGGAAAAGATTATTTGGAAAAAAATACATGCAGTATGCCCTTGATGTTTTCTTCCTCAACGAAAATTATCATGTAGTACTGAGACTTAGACAGTTCCAATAAATTTCTTAATGAACTAAAATTCTGTTGCTTACCTGGAGATGTCTTTATTAAAAACATGTACATTTTTTCCTATTGATCAGTGGAGATAAAATCTATTGGAATAATCCATGTTAATTTCCTGTTAATTTTTTGACAATAAGTCTTTGAACAATATATTTCTGAAGAAAAAACTACCTAACCTTGGTCAAACAATTTCACTTGCAAAGCTTTTTGATGAATTACTATTAATATATGAAAAGTGTGTTAGTATTTCAAAAAATTGAAAGGCCTCAATAAACCCCAATCAGGTAGGCAAGTAATTTGCTACATACCATTCTTTAGCTTTTTCTCCTTCTCAATTAACTAAAGACTGCCTTGATGACAATTATTTGTAGGATTTCATCAGATTATTAATTAGATATATTCAACAATATGAAATGGAGGAAAAAAACCCCCAGCAAACAACTTAGCATATTCAAATAGCAGATGGTTATTCTCAACATACTGGGTAAAGTTTAGTAATGGAAATATTTACATTACTCAACTCTGTAGGAAGAAGTGGGGTTAAGTGCTTTATTATCTCATCATGTCTGATCAAGGGCAGTGTGTTGATTACCTGTTAGAATATTGAAATATGTATATGTTAATTACATAAAAGTTAATTCTAATACATGATTTGAACTTCATTCAATTCCTCCTGCTCATGAAAAGTGGTTTGTACCCATGGTGTGTAGCTGCAGTTCACAATAGCAAATAGTTTGGATTCAACCTTAGGAATAAGTTATTTCCATAGATCAGTCACCAAGATGGTTTCCTGTTGTTTTGCTTGGGTGAAAATTATCCCCCATATCCAGATCATGCAGAAGATGTATAATATGAACTCCTGTATGAAAAGGTTGAGAACAGTATCAGTAAATATTCCTGATGCTCTTTCACAGAGGATATGTGCATGACAAAGGCTTTGCCATTCCTTCTTGTATTAAACTTTAATACTGGCCTATGAGAACGAATGTAATTAAGGTCTTCCAATGGCTGTATGTGTATATCTTTGGAACTGAAAATGTGTTTGTGAACAAATAATAGATTTTAATGTTTTCAGTTCCTATTAAAATTAATACTGTCAAAACTGATATATCACATGTTTCTGTGATAAAGCCATTTTTTGGCACTGTGTATGTTTCATATTTGTCTTTTTATTTATGTCAAGTTCTGACATGTGGCTTTAGGTTGTTTCAATGTTTTCAAGTTTTTTCCCTTAACTAAAAGCTTCATTTCTCTGCAGGTTTCTGCATATGCAAAATTCAGCTCATAACTCCTGTAAACTAAAAAAGTCATTGAGTGATTCCTTGGGAGCTCTCTTTTGTTTATATAAAAAAGTGTTATCAAGCAGCTGGTGCGCTGAGATTAAACTTGTTTCTCAAAAAATTAAGGTTAAAAATCTTGTGTCAAAAGATTATTTCTATTACCATCTATAGCATGCTGATAATTTATCAAGTCACGAATAGATTTTTCAATAATGGAGTAATTAATTTCAGTGGTAGGTATAAATCAACTCAGTATCTACAAAATATCTGTTATTTTGATGACTGATAAAAATTTTCAGTACTTGAGTAAGTAGTGCTATGACATTTGTTGATGTTGATTTTAAGGAGCAGCTAGTGTGTTACAGTTCTTTTAGGGATGGATATTATATTTTATACCCTGCTGAGTGCTGGTCTTCATGTAACTGAAAGAGGTTTTGGGTTGTGGAACCTTCATTACAATCTGAATCTTCTTTTTATCATTAGCCTGGTTTTGAAGGAGGAGGTTAGCTTGTCTAGTTAGGCTGTGAACAGGATTATTTGGTTATACCATAGTTATACAAGCTTTTATTTAGCTATTTGCATAATCTGCCTAATGTTTGTTGCTACTATCCAAGCTATTTGCTTTAATTTTAGTCTCATGGAGACTAAATTTTTTTCTTTGTTGGTATCAGGTGAAATGCTTCATTTTTGTCAGATGTTTAGTAAGAAGAGGAAGATGGACCTTCTGGTTTTATCAACGTGTAACTTTTAGTCAGTTTGGGGTCATATCCTCAGACTGTCTGAAAGATGGAGTCCAGTGACTGTCTTGCAGCCTTCACTGTCCTCTAATCACTGTTCCCTTTTTTCTTCTAAATGAGTGTTAGTCTCCGGTTGTCAGTAGATATGTGATAGTCAAAAGATATATGGATTTTATACTTTAAGATTGGCTTTTATGGTTGCCCAGACAAGATGATGACTAATGAATAATTGGTTTCTGTCATATTTCCAGTACAGCATCTCCATTTAAAAAAAAGACACAACAAAAAAACGTGTCATGTGCAGTTTCTTTCTCTGGCAGTTTAAGCATATTTTAATGCTATCATCTCTTTTCTGCACGTTGGGGTATCAGTAGTGCTTTACCTGTTTCTTAGCTGTGGCTATCAGCTTTGGTACAATGCTATACTGTTGTTGTATTGCTTATGAAGCAGATCTGTCTTGCATCAAATCAGCTTGCAATAGAGGCAAAACAGATTACACTGTTTTATTAAGGTTTTATACATAGTCTGAGAGGCTTAAATTTACATGTCTCTTTGTAGGCAGAATAGATGATCTCTTGGGCTTCTAGATTCCACTTCAAAGTAAAGCCCTTACGAGCTAAGTGCATGAGTCCTTTATTTTTTTTCAATCTGACTTAAATGAGACATACAGTGTTAAAATAGGAAAAGGACGTAGTTTTGACTTTACTGCCCAGACAGAGCAGTATTTACAGTCAGATCTTTTCTTTCTTTCTGATGAGTATATATAAAATTCACTCATGCTGATTGTATTTTTTTCCACATATTCTCTATTGCCACTTCTTTGGTTATCTTCTGCATTTTGAATTGCTAGAGTTATGAACAATTGTTAGGATTTCTAATCTCAATCAAAAGACAAATATATCCTGAGTTTTAATGCCCTGAAATTTTCATGGAATTTTTTTGGGGTTTAGTACACATTAATGAGTTAAAAAGTCACTTATTGTGAATGTAAGATTGTTGATGTTGCAATGAATAAACCTTTTGAAATGAGCAGAAGTTTAGCGTTATATAAAATAAATTTATCTTTTTCTTTACTCAGCAATATCTTGTGGAATTCCTAAAGCTCCATTAAATGGGGGAATATTAACTACCGATTACTTAGTTGGTACTCGTGTCACTTATTTTTGCAATGATGGATATAGACTGTCAGCCAAGGAACTTACTACTGCAGTCTGCCAGCCGGATGGTACCTGGAGCAATCACAATAAAACACCTCGCTGTGTGGGTGAGTAATATGTAAAACCCTATCCAGTGAGTGAAAACCTGGATAAACATTTGTTTTGTTTCTACAAGGCTCAAATCTTTGCATTTCTTAAACTTTCAGCTTCAAGTTACTTTAATCTATGAATAATTGCTGGTATTGAGTTGTGAAATAAATATTTGAAGTGTATATATCTGAGATGCACACTGAAACTTTCTCTGATAGCAGAAAACATATTGTAGAGATCATAGAATGCATTGAAAATTACTTAGAGCCAAATCAAATTTAATGATTGCAGAAATTTATGCACTGGGGAGAAAATTACAATTCCCTTCCAAAGAGAATTGGATACCATCAAAGTTATTAATGGAGTAATAACTGGAGAGCCTGGGTGGTCATAAGACTAATATAGAAACATGTAAAACATTTACATTTGGATTATCTCACTTAATAAATGTTAGAAAAGAAAAAAAAAATTCCCTAGAAAAAGTTTCAAGAATTTTTCCATATTTTCTTTGTCCTGAAAATTGCATTTCCTCATGTCTTTTCCTTAATCTAAAGAATCAATCTGAATGCAGAGAAAGAAAGTAGTATTCAGGAAAGGCCTTCCTCTCCGCATTTTGATCATGGAAAAATTTTTTCTATGTTTGCTGATCATCTTCTATTAGTTTAGGGGTTTAGAATGTTTTTGTTTGCTTTTTGGAGGAAGAAGATAACACAAGACATGAGATGAAAATGTGTAGCTGCTGAAAATCCTTTTTGGTTCTGGATTTTTTTTTTTATTGTCACTGCTTTATGACCTCTCCTTAAAGATTCTGATTCATCTTTTAACCCTCACAGAATTTACCTAGGTAGAGAAGTATATTACTATATTGAAACGTAGCTAGTATTTGACTAAAGATTCTGATGACTGATGAAAAGTGATGGAGGAATTCTTTGGCTATCAATCTACAGTAAATTCAACAATGGTGTAGACTCGATCCAATCAATTACAGAGCTCTGTATACACAGTTACTGCTCTGTCTGGACCGTTGATCATTATTGTTTAATTGAGATAACTCATACCTGGTATACACAGGCAATTTCAAATACAGCCTAACTCTGCAAACATTGTTATTGATTTTGGATAAATTTCTGAATTAATAATGGTGTAGATTTTCTTAATTTGCCTGTACTAACCCACAAGTAACTATGTGTTTTTGTTGTTCTGGAAGTTGTTACATGTCCAAGCATCAATTCTTTTACACTGGAACACGGAAGATGGAGAATAGTAAATGGTTCACATTATGAGTACAAAACAAAAGTAGTTTTCAGTTGTGATCCAGGATATTATGGTTTGGGACCAGCGTCTATTGAGTGCCTTGCTAATGGCACATGGAGTTGGAGAAATGAGCGGCCTTACTGCCAAAGTGAGTACATGTTGTATCTGCATCATCTTTACAGACTTCAAATAAAAATATTTTTATTTCATTGAATTAGCAATTAATCTGCTAAATATTTAAATCAATTACTTGGAAAGATGTTTCCTGGCTGGAATTCCTTGGTATCCCAAAGGAAATACCTTACGCAGAGTTCTGTATTTTAAAGGTCCCTAAGTTTATTAGAGTACAAAAAAGTTATATGAGAAAATTGTCCAATTTTTTTTTATTTCTAAGTTAGGAATAATGTAGAGTCTAGAAAAATGCTAAAACTTTAAATCCTATCTGCACTACTGATAAATAAAATAATCTCTCAGGTTGTTACCTTATGCATAGTGTGTAAGTCCACATTGATCCAAATATCCTAATAACCTTTACTAACCGATTAAAAAAAAAAAGTAATGAAAATTCAGATAGTTTAGAAAAGCTAAAAGTGTGGTTACAATTATGCTCACCTCCCCTGCACCTGTAAAAAGCAGGTTTCTTCATGTACTTTAATTTGGATATATGTTTTTCAAAATTGTTGGGTTTTGAGCATCATTTGCAGGCCCATATTCTCCCTCTCAGCAAATGCATGATGTACTCTATAGTAGAAAGGGCTATCACTGTGGTTGTGTGGTATGTATCTAAACTCTGTGAATCTGCATGTATGTAATTAAATATGTGCATTTAAAAAATATTAATTTAAAGTTCAGATAAGCCAGGTAACACTAGTGTAAAATACATGTAAATTATATTAAGAATATATGTGAAACTAGTAAAAGGAGCTAAAAATATCAATTTCAGATTAATTAGATTGGAAATTAGCCCCCAAGTTTGCAACTTAGAGGATTTAAAAAAGTTATTGCAATATTTCACCTCTTCTAGTATTAAAATATTGTGTATGTGTGCATTTATTTTGCATAAAATATATTTTTTTTTCCTTTAAAAGAAACATTTTTCACTATGTTTTGGAAAGTTTGGCTTAAAATATTCCAGGGGGTTTTTTTTAGCATAATGTACACTAGTTGCTTTAACACATTGACAATTCACCATCTGGTTTAGAAATAGCAGTTATTTTTAGTAATTAAAGTTGTTGAGGGAAAATTATGATTTTGAGTGAAAATATTATGTCATTTGTAAACAAATAGCAAGGAATTCCATGTACATTGTTTGCTCATTGTAACAATGTATTGTTACATGCTATAGTGTGCATTTTACTATGAACTAACAGATAAAAAGGACATCTTTACAAAGAAACATAGATGATCTCTTGAGGTTCCTTCCAGTCACTGACATTCTGTGATTCTGTGTGAAAATGGTAACTGTTACAATATTCCAGAAAAAGAAATTACTAATAAACCCAAGGTAATTGAATGGCAATTAATAATCTTCTGATTAATGTGTGGTTTAAACTTTAAAAAGACTATTTTAATTATCCTCTCCACTGCTCTCTTTCTGAAGTATCATGGGGAAGTAATCGTCTTTCTATGCATATTTTTTAATATAATTTTTTCTACAGAGCAAAACCTTTGAAGATGTGAAATTTATTCATCTACTTGACTAACTGATAGATATTACTGGTTGATAAGTCCTTTCTGTGTTTGTGATACTCAGCTCTACATTTCTATTTTGTTTTGGTTTTGCCATGAAGTTATTTCTTGTGGAGAACTCCCTACACCTCCAAATGGGAATAAGATTGGAACTCAAATCACATATGGATCTACAGCTATATTTACTTGTGACTCAGGATACATGCTAGTTGGCTCTGCTGTGAGGGAATGTCTCTCTTCTGGACTCTGGAGTGGAATCGAGACCAGATGTTTAGGTATGGATACCGCTGTCACAGCTTAGTTATTTTCTTCTAGTAGACAAAAGTAAGCAAAGCAAATCAGCCTATCTCTTTCTGGTAGTATAATGAAGAGTTTTTTTCTTTTAAAAACGTATGTGTTGTTCCTGTCAAATTATAACTATGATTAACTTACCACAGGTTAAATCCCATTTTCAATATATTGATTACATGCATCAATTTTCAGATGAAACAGAACTTTTTTTACTTCTCAAAAGAGAGAAATTATATTTAAGTTCAACTACTGTTATTTCCAGTAACATTAAACAGACAATAAAATGTATTGAAGCAGCTGTATACCTAGAAGGGAAATCAGGAATCTAAAAGACCCCTTTTGTGTGAGACTAATAGGCTTATGGTTAATCTTAAATGTATCTCCTCAAAGATTTAGTGATGCCAAATTTTTGAACTGAGCAAAAGGAAGGAAGGAAGGAAGGAAGGAATGAGCTTTCTGCAAAGACTCATACTAACTCAATGAAATTCTTGTTTCTTCAACAAGTAACTTGAGTCCTAAGACAGGTGGATGGATTGAGTTAATGACAAATCAGAATTCAAAGTTTTGTTTAAGAAGGTTGAGGAAGAAAATGTAGACAGAAGGTGGAAGAAATCAAAGAAACGTGAGAATGTGGAAAAAAAGAGAAAATACAGGAGGAAGATCTACAGAGCAATTATTGTAATGATCTGAGCAAGCCGTTTTATTTGAAATTAAGAATACATTTTGGTATATGTTTTCAATTGCTGAAAAAGTGTAAAAAAATTATTTCACTTTCTGCTTTGAAAAAACTTTTTCTTTATAGCCATAAATGATTTTTTTGTTATTTATCTTAGAAGTTTTCCACTATCATTAGCTCAGAAGAGTAGTTATGCTTGGACTCAAGTGGCTAATATTTTGTTTTTAAGCATTTATGATGCCCTTAAGAGCACACTTATATTACATTGATAAAATTTTACAGGATAATTTTCAGGGTATTTTGTTTTAATATTAAAATTATTTTTTCACAAGTCCTACTCAGATTGTTTTGATTAATCAATGTGTTAGACAACTTGTTTTTCATTCCAGTTCTGTTGAATTTGAAATATTTATGAAGGTTTATATAAAAACATAGGTATCAGCTGCAGAGCCTAAAACTAGTTAATTTTGAACCTAGTTAAATATAGAATAGATCTAGAATGTAGGTAAGCTTTAAATCACAAAATATTTTCAGTAAACCCCAAATTGTATTACAACACAAATAAAATTCCATGATACTGTAGACAGTAGTACATTATTGTACTGAAAGCCATAACAATATCAGAATTAGCTCTTTTTTTGTCTGACTTTTCCTGTTCCCAATTCTTTTCTTGGAAGGATAAGCATAGTACTTCATGGCTATTGACTGTCAGGCAGAGAAAATGAGCATTTAACACAATTGCTCTCCTTTTTTCCTTTTTTTTTTCCTCCCAGAATATTTAAATGACAATGTTGTATTGTGTGAGCAATAATATTAATGTTATGATCTTGGTTTGATTCTTCACTGAATGTAGTGTGAAATGAATGTACTCCATACCTAATGAGAAGAAAAAATGTTCAAATTAGAAAATTAAACAAAAGAAAACGAGACATCACAAGGCTCCTGAAGTAATTGTGTTGTAGAAGTCTTAAAGAAATAAATGTTTCTGAAAACTTCATAGTGAAAAAAAATCACTTCATGACTTGTTTTTCAACGATTACATTTTGCCTCTCACTTTTTTCATCTTTTTTTATACTGAAAACACTAAACCGGTTTCTGAGGAAATGTCTATGTAATAAATCCTACATAAGCATTCACAAACATAGATTTCTGATGAATAATATGTTTTTTAGGAGTCTGAAAAATCTGTGTATGTTTTATGCTCTCTCCTCAGGGAAAAATACTTTGAAAATTGATTAAGAAATTAATTGTTTTTCTGTTAATATGACAACTTAGCATCTTTACATCTTAGGCAAAATCTCTTCTTTCTAAGTGAGCTTACTTCAGCTTTTCACATTTCTTTAAAGATGTGAATCCATCCTCTTCAACTCAGATAGACTGTACTTCATTTTTTAATTCCTTCTTCTTTCTCAATTCCTCCTGACTTTTAAAAATAATGATAAAACAGAACTGTTGATAGTCTCTCCCTTATTTGCCAAAATTCATTGCTGTCATTTGCTACTTATGTCCAAGGAAGAATCAGCAGTTGCTGGAAGAATAAATACATTTTGTTCCCATGTTAGTAATAAATCTGAAATTAAGATAAACAATGAAAAACAATTTATTTTTTAAAGGCTTATAATCTCATATTTTCTTGTTACATATATTCAGAGAGTTTTCCTTAGACAGTATCTGGTCTGGTCCTCTGAACTAAATGTTGCCATTGCTCATGCAATCAGAGCATCTTTTAAGTTAGAAACAGTAACAACTAGGCTTTCCAATGAGGGTTGTGAAGTTTCATCTTAAAAATTATTCAATCATTTCAAGGAATTCAGTGGAGAACTTCTCTCTATGCTACATGAATTTTAAAAGATTTAAAAGAATATTACTGTTAATCCTGCAGATTTTAGTACAGCTCGAACAGCTGGCAAGGTGAGCATCTTCTGAGACTGTCAAGAAAAAGACTCCAAACCCTGTTTTATTTGTGGCTATGCTAGTGTATTTCAATACTGTGATTTTTAAGGGAAGATGTTGTTTGAGAACAGGAGGATGTACAAAAACACATCCTGCAAGACCTGCAGAGAAGATAGTCTATCAAATTCTTTCCTTCCTCTGCTGAGGTCATCTCGACAGGCTAATTAACTTTGTTGAATAATAACCTAAATCTCTGTTTTCCAGTAAAATATTAACATGTAGATTTATTTCACTACTATGCTCCTGTTTGACATTACTGACAGATAAAGTAAGCGTAGACACCCTTCTACCATTCAATGTAAAAATTCTGTATTCATTTATTCCTACTCTTGTATCTCAGAAAGTAACCTGCTGGGAAAAGAACTCATTTGCAGCTGAGGTTTCTAAGGTCCTAACACTAAGTTATTATGCTCATTCTTCATTGCTAGAGCTGAATTTTATGTCAAGTTAGGTAATGTATTTGGTGCTTACATGACATTAATATCTTTCATTCCTACTTTTTGACTAATTTTGTTTCTCAGTAGTATGTCATGTAGATATTCTTCTCAAGCTTTGCTAGACTGAAAATTGAGAATTTTATAGTGCTGATTTCACCCCTCAAATCTGCTACTCAGCAAAACCATCGCTTTTAACCTCTCTTTTGTAGCGTTAACACATTATATTTGAAAAAGTGACATCTCTTGATTCAGTGTTATAAATTATGGGCTACATTAAAACTTAGGGACCTCAACTGGAGTCACAGAACTGCTGTGTAGGTCTTCTGTGTCACTATCATATAAAAGATGAAAATATACTCAGTCTTATGGTACAATAATTGAATAAAGACATTGATACTGATGAAATCTATCCCTAAAACAACTTAGAACAGCCTGGTCTTAAATAGTCTATAACCCTGACCTAGTGTGAGGTCAGCTATTTAGCACTATGATGTTAGAATATTTTTTCCCCTAGTAATATTAATTAAGATAATCAAATTAGTGCAAATCATATGCAAATTTTATTCCAACTTTTCTTCTACTTGTAGTCCAGCTCTTGATATGCAGTGCAGTAAATGTTCTGTTTGTTTCATATTTGTATTTTGTGGGGTATCATATAAGGTTGTAGGGTTTTTTTCTCTTGTTCATTCTGATAAATCCATATCAGAAGTACAATATTGATCTTTCTATTTGAACCACTTTCTATGCTTAGTGTTTCCCACAAATTCTTTTTTTTTTTTTCATTTTTTTTCAAAAGATTTCTGAGGTGTTGACAACAGTTTTATATTTGTTTGTCATTGGTCTTAGATTATTACCACTGGGGAAGAAAAAGTGATACTTGATCAGATAAAAACAGTACAATTAAATATTTTTTCCATAATAAATAAATGTTGAATTACTTACTGGCTGTTTGAACAGGAGTTTAAATTTATAATAGAATTGGTAACTCTCAAATGCTTTCTTATCTAGCTGTAAAATAAATTTCCTGGGAAAGAAGAAATATCAAAAAATAAGAGACAGCACTTTTGATCAGTATTGGAACCTTTGTTTCCCCTGCTGTTTTTTATCCTTCTTTTGCTTTCTATAAGCTTGTTGCATAAGTTTTCAGTACAAGCGAGTGGAAAAAAGGTTTAAGGGATACAGCTGTGAAATAAAATGAAGAGTGTTGCACATTAAGGCAGTTTCCTGGAGAACTATATGTATGCAGTATTTTTTTTTTCTCTCCCAACTCCAAAGAATCAGCACTTACCTGAAACCTTTGAAATTAAAACCCCAGTTAATTAAAAACCCTCAAACCCCCCAAATTCACTATTTAGATATACATATATGTACCTATTCATATAGATGCAAACAAATAATACACAAATAAGTAGAAAAAACTACTTGTTGACACTTGACATATTCATTTCAGAATGTTAATGAGGAGAAATAATAAATATCTTTAGTTGTCACAAATCCTTTAAAGTAAGGATTTTGAAGGGAAGTTCTGAAAACCAATTAAAAGCAGAATTGATCACAAGAACTACCAGGATATGCATGGGCATACTCTTAATATGTAATGAACATTTTTGAATTCTTTTCAGCCTGGGTATTATAAGAGAAAAATTACAAAAGGGAAGAATTCTATAGTCATGAGAAAAATAAACAACTTGCTTTTAGAAGAAAAACAACAAAACCAGAATAGAATGGAAGAGAAATTAATAGTTACCCTTCCAGTAGGTGGTTTTTCAAGGTTGGAGGTTGATTTTTTACTACTTCTTTTTTTCTCAGTGTTAGAGAAGTAGTGATAGCAATTCACTTATGTAAGTGAAATGTTTTTATTTCCTTTGAGGCAGACCAGCTTGCTGGATAGGTGAATTAGTGTAGGAAAATAAACAAAACAAAGAAAAAACTGTAAATACTACTGACTCTCTGACTTTATTGCAACTTAGGGAATTTATTGAGCTGAATAAATTAGTGTAAAATTCAGTAATGTTCTCATTGCTTCTCTTAACAGGAACTATGCATATCATAACATATATTTTCAATAGCTTACCATATGCACCTACATTATAGATAGTGTTTTGAAAAAGAAGTAAGAGTTGAACACATAGTTTTGGGGATGTTTTGGGGTTTTTGTTTTGTGGGGGATTTTATTTGTTTGATTTTTTTTTTTAATGTCTCTCAGGGGAAACTTCCCCTGGAAAGCACAGTTAATACTGGAGACAAATCCTGCAGATACCAATATTGGAGTATTGATACTGAATTTACTTGTTCTAGTATAGGATTTTACCGATTTTCATAAAATGCAATTACTTTTTTTTTTTTTAAAAGAAATTTGATAACTTATATGGCATTTAATCTCTTTGGTATGCTACCATCTTTGTGTAATTTGTAGTTTTTGCATGTGTACAGTCCTATCAGTACACATGCAATACTATAGCTACTCTCAGTTTAAGAAAAATAAAACTTTTTTAGAAGTCAATAAAAAACTTGAAAGATGTTCCAAGTAAGGATTTATATTTAAAATTTCTCTGGCATATTTACTGATAATTTTTCTTTTTTTGTTTTCTTTTTTTTTTTTTAATTTACTTTCAAAAATCTAGCTGGTCACTGTGGTATTCCAGATCTTATAGTCAATGGTCAAGTCATTGGAGAAAATTATGGATATAGAGACACAGTTGTATACCAGTGCAGCCCTGGGTTTCGGTTAATTGGTTCTTCTGTACGAATATGTCAACAGGATCACAACTGGTCTGGTCAGCTTCCATCCTGTGTGCGTAAGTAAGCAGTAAGCATGGCAACATATGCTGATTTATGTTACAGGAGAGGAGGTGGAGGCCCCATCCTTGGAAACATTCAAGTCCAGGCTTGATAACGCTCTGAGCAACCTGATCTAGTAGAGGATGTCCCTGTTTTCTGTGGAGAAGTTGGACTAGATGGCCTTTGAAGGTCAATTCCAACCCTATTATTCTGTGGTTCCCTCACAGAGATACTGCCAGTTTGTTTTCTTGTTTGAATTTTATTTTTTTATTTACATGAGTTTTATGTTCCCTTAATTAGAGTGCTTGTTTATGGTGTATCAGTGAACCACATGAAATATAATTATGCAATAGCAGAAGATGCCATATTCCATTTAGAAAGATTTGAAAGTTCTCAAAGGATTCTCAAGGAAATTAAAAATTTCTTTCAATAATGCAGCTTTGGTAACATCATTGTAATTAAAATACCTCTTTATATTCTTTTTTTGTAGCTATGTTTTTGTAGAAGAAAATCTTTAAATAATGAAACATAAAACACACTGTTAATTCGTTGCTTATTGTTTACTTTGTTAACTAGATGCAGGTAACTCTGCTGTAGTGATTGTACTTTTAAATTTTGTTTCCACTTAGTGATACAGTAATTGATCATTACATCTTTGTATTACATTTCAGACAGAAGAACTTCTTTGTAGATAATTGTTAAGACAATAAGACAGCATTAATCAAGAAGGCTGCTATAAACAGCTGCTAATTGATAGATATTTAGGAACAGCTCTACTTCATATCAGAGTTCCTAATGAAGTGTAGGAAAATACTTTCATATTTATTTATTTAATTTTAGATATTTTAATTGAATTTTTAAGATTGCATTGAAATTTAGCGATTCTGACCTCTTCACTTCTGAACTCATCATTCCTCCTGCTTATACAGTAGGTTGATACATTGCTACTCTTGTGAGCTCCTACTGTATGTGAACAGGTATAAGTAAAAAATTTATGCAAATTTTATACTCTGATTTTGCAAGAATAATTTTTATTATTATTATATATTAATTAAAAAACATCTGTGCAGGCTGAATGTTGATCTTTGCCTGACAGTTTTACAAATGTCAACAGTTCAGCATAGGGTTCCATACATACTTCCAGGGAAAGATGCCTTTCCTTATATAATAATAACCGATGCCAGTTACATAGATTGGATATTCAATTAAAGTAACTTACCTTGTGATATTGATAGAACATGCAGAATTCAATTTCACTTTCATTCATGGAATGTACTGTGACTTGTCTGTGTGTTGCATTAGCTTTTTGCTAAAACACAAGAAAATATTTATACATTTTTTATTGTTTGGATAAAATTAATCTTTGTTTATTTCCCCTACTATTTTTGNATTTCATTTAGATTATTAATTTAGAACAGTGGAGTTTTTTAGAGTTATTATGAGAAGACTATTCTGGATGATGAAAAAGAATATATATGTTTGTCAGATATAGCAAAATTAATTTAGGAAAATTCTGAAGTTTTTAAGGGATTAAAAATTGTTATTTAATCAGTTTATTCTGAAATTTATTTATTTTAAATTACTGATTAGCATTCTAGTAATCAACCTCTGGAGTTTGCTAAAACACAAGAAAATATTTATACATTTTTTATTGTTTGGATAAAATTAATCTTTGTTTATTTCCCCTACTATTTTTGTATCTTCAGAAAAGGAATTTTACCCTCTATAGTAATTTTTCATCAAAAAATATAAGAAAAATTTTACAGTGCTCATGATGTTTTCTATAACTTCACTGAGTACTTAGGTCTCATTGATAAAACAGATTGAGTCAATGTTAAGACATATTTGTAGGAAATAATCCCTGAGGAACTAATACACTGGAATATTTTTAATTTCAGATTGAATGTAATGAAAATCATTTGCATGTATTTCTTTTGACTCTTCCAAAAAATTCTGTTTCATTTGACTCAATGGCAAATTCTATTAATTTTGTACAAATAAGCGCTTGAATGTTTTTCAAATGTGTCTTAGTTCTTAATAATACTGAGAAATGTTAACTTTTCAGTGAAATTACTCAATACCTTATGATATCAAAACTTTAACATACTATGGTGTAATTATTATCTGTTATATCATAAATCCAGTGATAACAGCTTGCTCTGATTGTTTCTTGGGGGTTTTTTTGTTTGTTTTATGCTATACTAGCTGTTAGTTGTGGTCACCCTGGTAGTCCTATTTATGGAAGAACAAGTGGAAATGGTTTCAACTTCAATGATGTTGTCACATTCTCATGTAATACTGGGTATGTTATGCAAGGACCAACCAAAGCACAGTGTCAGGCTAATAGGCAGTGGAGCCACCCACCTCCAATATGCAAAGGTAAGAATTCAAGCATCTATGGATTTCTAATTTAGTTGGAAAATTAAGGTGAAAAATAAACTTAAGGTAAAAGGAAACTCTCTCTTACTAACATACATCAAATTATTAAAGATGTTTTATTTTTCATATCTGTTCTTTTCAAAAAGTTGCCAGGATAACTGTTACAGAGAAACTTCCTTATGCATCTATGGTTTGTATTGATTATTTTGTATGTTTTGTACAAATTATGCAGAGGGTAAGAGCTTAAGTCCTTAAATAATATTTCCTGCATTTCTAGCCAATATAATTCTAATAGGTGTATAAGAAAGTATGGGGTTTTTTTCCTTTTTACATTTCCATTGACCTAAATGCTCATCTTAGCAGTTTTATTTTTTATTTTAATTTGTTAGCATAATGTGTTTGAGTTGCTTCTCAGCAATTCAAGATATATTTAAAAATCACTTCAAATAAAAGAATATTACGAAATTATTTCTGTTTAAATGTTCATAAGCATTTTTAGAAGGGTTTTATCACAGTTGTTTTCAAGTCTGTTCATACTTGCTTTTTTGTTATTTAATGTTTTAATTGTCCTAATTTTAAAGATGTACTTTTTACTTTAACCTGCTTGCACATTTGCAGTAATTGTATGGATTCTTTTTCAGCATCCTATCAGCAACAGCTTTGATGTTTTTATCAGTACACAGACAAAGTCATTTTATGCATTTACAGTCATTTTCCTTACAATATTTTTTGTCCGATAGGTGTCCTCTGCTTTCCTTTGATCATTTTGCCTTAAGCAATGCTAGCAAGTAGTTTACAGAACTCAAGTTTCCCAGGACCTTTTTGCTGATGAGAAGTTATTTTTTAAATAGATGATGATGATGCATTTACTTGACCAGACGAGTACACTGCTGTTAAACTATTAAAACTATTAGAACTGTGAAACTGAAAATTGTTGATAAAGGCTCTGTGACCACCAAAATAGGTGTTCTAATCCCTTCACCAGACAGCTGTAAACAGCAATAAAAGATAAGTAAACATCCAAAATTCAGTCTTTGGTGATTTCAAACATATGACTCTTAAAGTAACTTAGGACTCAAAAACCCATTAGTATAAACTATGAAAGCATGCACATTTTCAAAAGCACATATCCATTTTTTGGAAAATTTGCGTGTCCTGGCAAAACTGGCAGTCTTACCTAACTGGTCATGTGTCTTTTATTTGTAGACATCCACCTCAAAGGAGTGCCATTAGCCATTGTGTTAGCATAGTATATTTACATGGTTTTATTGGTAATACCAAAGGCACATGCAGCCCCATTTCCTGTTTCCAGCAATGACTAAGTTAATGTCAAGGAAAGACTATAAATTGAAAGAATATAAGTTTGTCCAGCCAGTTCTAGTGGCAAATACTTTCACAGAATCATCACTCTCTGTGATTTTTGTTTGCTCTGAAATTAGCATCTCATGGTTTTAGAATCTCCTCCTAGATTGATATAATTTTCCTAATTTGGCATTATTATATATAAAATCAGGGAAGCAACACACTGGAATTTTCTCATACTAAGAGTAGGAGGCAATATGTGAAAGCTGTTGTAGTACACTGTATTTGTATGACTTCTAAAGTCTGTGTTCTTTGTCTTTTTAGTGGTCAATTGCTCTGATCCTGGAATTCCTGCAAATTCCATAAGAGAAAGCAAAATCGAACATGGAAACTTCACATATGGCACAGTGGTATTTTATGACTGTAATCCTGGATATTTTTTATTTGGCTCTTCAGTTTTAATTTGTCAACCAAATGGTCACTGGGACAAACCTTTGCCTGAATGCATTAGTAAGTAGATAATGTGTATACTTCTATAAAGAATGTGAACTACATTAGGCATGATTTTACGCAGTATTTCTATCAGTCTCATTTTTATGTAGATTTGTGTGTGTGCAGTAATGATGGAAGATTTCAGTAGCAGCTGATGTAGCACAGTTATGTTGTTACTATATATGTAATAGATTTTAAAAAATCAGGAAATGCCAGAAGTGAAACAGACATCTCTGAAAGATTCAGAGCAGTGATCCCTGAAAGCAGGGTTAAAAAGTAAAAACCTACTCAGTTTGCCAATAGGTAACATCCATTGGCCATAGAGTATGACACACTGGAGTACCTGGTTATTGCCTTATATCAATACAGTACTTTCTGCACTTCTCTTGGGGCAACAGTAAGATCAGGCTATCTATGAAGACAGTAAGCAAATAGTACTGGTATGGTAGAGCACCAGAAGTGCTCTCTGAATTACGTCCTCAGTTTACAAGACTTATACCTGAATAGCATAGTCATATGCAACCTATGAACTAAACTCTTTCAGCTTCTGGAAAGGAAGTGGATCAATGTAAGAAGGCTGATTTTTTTTCCTAGTTTGTCACAAATAACTTTCTAATTGTAATGTATACAGAGTCACAGATGTTTAATAGTTTTTTATTTTCTGGGACAGCTGATTACCCAGCTCCCTATAAGTAAGTTTGTGGAATAGTATTTGGTTTAGAATCAAAATTCCTCAGTGAGGAAGGCTGAAAGCTTTATTTTCTAGAGATTAAAGGGATAAAGCATAAGGGTTCCTTATTTAGGAAATATGGACTGATATTTGTGATACTGCAGGTATTAGTTATGAGTATTAGCTTTATTAGTGTTCTGTAACAGAAATTTCTCACCTATTTCCTCACAAAAAATGTTAAAAATAATCTGAAATTTTAATTCTTCTATTGTAGTTCTAAAAGTTTCCTCTCTTAGAAGGAATAAATTGTTTCATTTTAAGTCATAGTTAAACTTAGGGTCTAATGTTTTCATATGAAATTTTGAGGTAATGATTTTAGAAAGATAAATGTTCCTTATAATCACATGTCTTCAAACAGGAAAAAAAATTAAAAGTTCAAAGGTTACTTTTTGCTTTCATATTTTCATCTCTTAATCCTCTTTCAGAATTGTCAGATATAATTTTAAAAACCAGATTTTACTCTTCAGCTGACCTTTGGCATTAAGTGCTACGTGTATTTCTGAAAGGCTTCCCTCAGCTTTATTCGGGTCATTTAGGTAGAGGGGTCAATGAATTCTAATACAGGCACTATCCATAATATTTTGTAATCATAAAGCTTACCATTTCTGATGTAGCTAATAATGTCTTTTGTAAGAGCCTTTCAGCTTCTTGATTGTTTTGCAGATTGTTTCCTTTTTGACATGCACATTTTTCTACTATAAGAGCAGTGAAAAAGATGAAGGCTGGGAAGGCTTTGTGGCCCAAATGGGATTATTTTTCGACCTAATCTCTCTCTAACTAGTTTCAAATGACACAGCTTTGATTTTTGAAATATTGCTAGAGACGTGGTGACATAGGGGAAGTTTTTCACCTGTAACATGACTCAATTCCTTTGAAATGTGTTGTAGCTGTTTCTAGGTATATATAAGTCCTGTAAAGAAATTTTGAGTGTACTTTTTCATACATTACTTAGAGTATAACACCTGTAAATTTGTGAATTTATACATTCTTTAAATTAACAGTGCTGTAACTTTACTGATGTGATATTTGACCAGAAAAGAATGTGAATTTATACCTATTTCTACTTTTCAAGTACATTACATATCTCTTCCATAGTCACTATTATGAGTATGTGTTGGTTTGGATTTTTCAGGGAAAGAGAAATAGCCATTAAAATGTCACAGTGGCAGAAATATTATTTGAACATTGTTCTCTCAGATTTTTTTGGTCTTTTATGAGGTTTTGGAGTGGCAAAAATAGATTGATAATTGTCCATATGATGAAAAGTTACAATTTGACTTGACATTTTTCATACTCTGAAGAGTAGTAATTAGCTTTTCTCATGTTTTTGGCTTTTATTATTTTTCTTTAAATATGTCTCAAAGCTTAATGTAAAATTACAATTACAGCGCTATAAAAACTGATGTAGCAGGGCTAGATAGCAGAAGCAGAAACAAAGAAATGGATGGAAATAAAATGGAGAATGAATTAGCGTTAGGGGGAAAAAAAGAAAAGTTACCATTTCTTCGTATGAAATTCCCATTCAAGAACACGAATATGAATATGTCAAATTAAGGGCAGCATTACAGGGTGGTATAGTTTTCTAAATCTAGGACTTTTGATCTAGGAATTTTAAATGTAAGTGTAAAAATAAAAGGGAAATATGCATTGGAAAGCACAAAACAGAATGCTGGAAGGTGTCAGTATGGAATTAGCTTTTCTGCTATGACAACACCTGAAGAGGGCAAAATAATCAATCAACAAAAATACAGATATCTAAAAATATCTGAAAAATTGGGAATGTTTTTCACAAGAAATGTTTTCATTTCACTGAAGCCTGCACGTCTAACTTTCCTTTCTATGAGCAGTGTTCTAAGGTTGCATTTCTTTACAATCTTAATACTAGATTTAATTTAAACACAATCGATGAAAAAAATTACATGCTAACAGAAAGTATCCTGTTTGTGAGGTTGACCATACTGGCCATTTTACTCAAAATCCTGAAAGCCTACAAAATGGTACCAGAGATCACTGGCACTAGGCACATCAATCACATACCACATTCCTAAATCATCTGTGGGGTTAACAAGAAGGTTCTGCATCTTGCCAGCTAGACCCCTAAGAGAATGAGAGTTGCTGAACATAGTGTATTTATAATTGTAAAGCTCAATGACGAAGAATGTTCGTTAGAGGAACATGAAGCTCTGCACATTACTTTTCTCATATGTTGTATAGTCATCATACTGTTGCATCCTTTTGAAGTGCTAGGGAATTGAATAGAACCTGAACCTATCAGCTTCTGATCTGGCTTTTTTATCAAAAAAAGTCCTTCTGAAAATATTGTACTATATTATTGAAGATGGTGAAGTGTTAATAAAAACCATTTATTTTGGGATTGTTAGATTTAGGGGCTGTTAGATATAGGGACTGTTCTTGTACTCTGGAATTTGCAGGTATAATTTTTTTATTTTTATGATGCTTAAATGCAAATATATTTCACCAAGATATGCCACAGACAGGTGTAAGATCAAAATAAATCATACATTCAAGTCTAGATTAATCTATGAACAGAGTGGATTTGGTTTATTAATTTTAACTGTTTATTTCCTGAACTTCATACTATTAGTTTGCTTTTAAATTGACACCTTATTCTCAGTTCTTACAGGTTTTCTCTATATTAATGCATCATACAGGGGGTTTATTTTGTACTGTTCTGAAAACACGGTCTTAATATTAAAGGACAGACTAGCTATTTCTTTTTAATGCAGAACTTACTTTCCGTTACATCCATTTTCCATGCAGGCAGCACTCTCCATAATGATATGTAAGATCTTCCAACATTTTACTTTAGTCTTACAGACTCGTTAGCTTTCTGCTGATCTAGCCAAGGCAGCTTCATTGTTGCTTTGTACACTTCATAGTAGATAGGAAACTTTCAAAATTAATTTGATGGTGTTACCCTGATTTTAAATGAGGCCTGCTTTTTATTCCCTCAAAAAATGACCATGTATAGCAAGACACACTTATAATAGTATTCTGCACTAGAGGCAACTAAAGTACAAAAAAATACCATGCTAAAATTTCCCATTTTCTTTCCAGATTTTACTTATTCTGTATTGAAGGCAGTTAGTAAAATCAGCTGTGTCATGAGTCATGTAAATGTAAATCTCAAAAATACCAGTATTATGATAGTATTAAAAATTAATTACAGAATGGAAATAGCTAACAATTATTGATCAAAAATTAGGCAATAAACAATTGGTAGGCAGTTTATACATGACTGTTTCTAAGATTGAGAGCCTATAGAAATTCTTTGCAAATAGCATGAATGAATAATGCCCAGGAATACTTTAAAATGGGTAAACAAATATTTTATTTATACAATAAAATATCTCAACTGAATAAACTCATAAATATGAAATTAGTATATTTGCATTAAGATTCATAGTAAAATTTAGCAAAAATTATATTCTTATTAATCTAATAGACTTCATGGTCAATTATTTGGGAGCAGTGGACAAAGTGCAAAGGTCTGCACAGTCTCTGTGTTTCCCTGTATTTTTACTGTGAAGAAAATTACATGCATGAGTGTGTTTGTTTGCATATGTGCATGTGTTCAAATTAGTGAGTGTCTTTGTATGCTGATACCTTTTTGAAAACTCCAAACATTTGTTTCACAGCTTTTGGTCAGTACTGTATTTTGCATTTCTAGTTTGCATCACCCTCTCCTAAAGTCTAAAAAGGTTTCTGTAAGGAGTTAAGATAATGATAACTACAGACTGTTTGATCAGTGATAATAACCTTTTTTCATCTCCAATAATTATGCATTGTAGTGATTGACTGTGGCCATCCTGGCGTTCCTCCTAACGCGGTCCTGTCTGGGGATAAATATACATTTGGTTCTACTGTTCATTATACCTGCACAGGAAGACGATCGCTGTTAGGGCAGGCATCTCGCACATGTCAGCTAAATGGACACTGGAGCGGATCTCTCCCTCATTGCTCAGGTAATAGCTTTTATTTGATGAGTGTGCCCTGAAGTTGTTTTGAATTTGTTTCTGATTTTTCACAAAAGGCCATTTTTAAATCTGGGAAATCATGTATAAAACAGAAGAACTGTCTCAAGAGAAGTAAAAAAAGTAAAAGTTCTACTGACAAGAACTTGATGTGGGAGAAGGCTTACTCAGTAATATTTAACATGAATGGGAAATTTCACATTCCATAAAAGTTAAAGGAAGTGATTTGTTTTAGAAATATTTTCTAGAAAGAGAATTTATTTTCATGAGGAAACTTTGCATTATTTGCTCTTCAAGATTATTGACCAAAGTCAGGGTATGTTTTTTGAACCAATTCATCCTTAGGAATCTTCTTTTTCTCAATTTCAGGTTGGATTGTCTTTATCAGTAATGATCAAATGAAAATCAGAAATGCAAGTCACACATAAATTTGGTGACTTGGCTTAATCAAATTGAATGTATTAATGTGTGCAAATACAGATTGTGATGAGATTAATCTTGTTATCAGTTTTAATTCTCAATAAATATTGGAACAGAACATTGATTCACATCAACTTCATGTTTCTGTTATATAGGTTGGAGAAATCAGTGGGGTTTGAGACCTCATTCAGCGCTATGTACTTGAATATCTCCAAAGGCAGAAAATAGGATTAAAACAAGTGACCAATTTTTTGTTGGGTTACAACTGTGGTAAAACAAGATGTGAAAAATAACCACATCTGATACTATTGCTGTAATAATTTCACCTAAAAATTCAGTTTCCTTTAGGGACTTAGTAAATGCTATATTCATAGAATGGTTTGGTTCAGAAGGGACCTTTAAAGATTGTCTAGTACAACTCCCAGCTTTGAGCAAGGGCATCTTCCACTAAATCAGCTTGCTCAAAGCTCTATCCAGCCTGAACATTAACACTAGCACAGAAAGACATGGATCTGTTTTAGTGGGTCCAGAGGAGAGCCACAAAAATAATCAGAGGGATAGAACATCTCTCCTATGAAGACAGGCTGAGAGAGTTGAGATTGTTCAACCTCTCTAGGTTCTGGGATCTCCATATTCTGGCCTTTTGATGTTTAATGTGGGCTTAAATGGTAGGTGAGGACAAGCTTTTTAGCAGGGCCTTCTGCAACAGGAAAAAAAGGAATTGTTTGAACTCAGAGAGGGTAGATTTGGACTGTATATAAGGGAGACATTTCTTTACCATGAATAGAAATTTGCCACAATGTGAACAAAGATCAGGCTGTTTAATGTGATATTTACAGCTATGCAACTGAAATCAAAGCTTAATATAAAATAATATTACTTAATAAATAATTATACACATACCCTTGAATCTCAGATTGAGACTAGGTTTGTCAAATATGTTTTTATAACTAGTATACATGCATACTTTTTGGAGAAAATATCAATTTAAGAAGACTTGTTTTATTTTTTCAGAAGCAAATAAATTTGTTAATAAAAAGATAAACAAATATATCAAGAAATATAAATTAGAAGCCTTAAAATATTTTGACATAAGCATACATAAGTGATGTACATTTATATTTCATTTTTAGATGACAGTTTTCACATGCACAGTCAACTTTTATCATATATAATTTTTCTCAATACATGAAAAAACATTACTTTGCAAAAATGTTCTTTAGCTTTACAGTAAAAAATTATAATTCTATTTCAGTGCAACTTGAGACTTTTTTTCCACAGATATTGAAAAAAAATTGAAAGCATTTTGAAGTAATATTGTAATACTTGAAGCAATTTTGCTATGAGAAGGATTCACACCACCTGTGGTACATGTTTATTTCTAAAATTATAAATCTAAATTTAGCTATAAATACATAGAAACAAAATTTTTAAACACAATGTCATAATATTTATATTTATTCTAAGTTTTGCACTCAAATTCTAGGTGATGCAGCTGGTTCTTGTGGTGATCCAGGTATCCCAGGTCATGGGTCTAGAGAAGAAAATAATTTTAAAATTAAAAGTACTGTACATTTCAGCTGTGATATTGGATATATCCTGCATGGCTCAGAAGAAAGAACATGTCTAGCAAATGGAAGTTGGACAGGAAGACAACCTGAATGTAAAGGTAAATCACAGAAGATCCACCTTTTCTTTCAACTGTCTTGTTAAAAATGGTAATCAGAAAAACAATTTTAAGTTGCCAGTTTTGTGTTGCAAATAGTTTACAGCTGATTTTGTACTGACCAGTAAAATGTCTTGGCTTCTGGTGGTAAATTTGAAACTAGTTCCTGGCATCTATGAAACTGCATATTTTCAGAGTTTTGGGGAAAAAAACCCTGTTTATTTCTTTGCCGTCTTGTATCAACATCTACTACATGTGTTATCCAGTACAAAAAACTAAACAAAAAAAGAAATAGGTAAGGCCTCTACAACTCAGGTTTTGCTGAAAGGTACTTTCCCTTAAAAAGTTCACCATCGGCTGATCTTTAATTACAGCTGCTATACATCTGAATTTCAGATTTCAGGAGTTTTAGGAAAATGTGTATGTCAGGATTTCATTAAATATTTCAGTGTTGCAAATGATTAGCTTAAAAAAAATATTAATTGTTGACATTATTTTTGTGTACTGGGACTGATGCTTTTTATTATCTTCATCAGTGATACAGACTGCAGAGTTGAGTGCACCTTCTGCAAATGTGCAGATGACACCAAACTGAGTGGTGCAGTCAACACACTAGAGAGACAGAATGTCATCCAGAGAGACCTGGACAGGCTAGAGAAGTGAGCCTGTGCAAAGCTCGTGAAGATCAACAAAGTGCCACACTTAGGTTGGGGAAATAGAGCGCAGTCCTGGGGGAAAGGAATTCAGGGCACTGGTTGATGAAAAGCTGGAGTTGAACCAACGTTGTGAGCTTTCAGCCCAGAAGAGCCATGGCCAGCAGATCAAGAGGGACAATTCTCACTCTCTGCTCTTGGGTAGACCTTATAATGCCCTACCAGAACCTGAAGGGGGCCTACAAAGAAGCTGGGGAGCGACTGTTAGCAAGGTCATGTAATGATAGGACAAGGAACAGTGGTTTTAAACTAGAGCTGAGTAATTTTAGGTAAGACATTAGGAAGAAGTTGTTAACAGTGATGGCGGTGAGGTACTGGAAAAGCTGTCCAGAGAGAGGTGGTGGAGCCTCCAGCCCTGGAGATATTGAAGGCTGTGCTTGATGAGGCTCTAGGAGTCCTGTTCTAGTAAAAGATGTCCCTGTTTACTGCAGGGTACTTGAATAGGTTTAAGGTTCCAACTTTAAACGTTCCAATGCAATATAGTCCATGAGTCTGTGATTATTTATCAACAGAAAGTAAAATATTGAAAAGCTTTTTTTTTGAAAAAATAATTTATCTTATTCATTACATCATGGAATTGCCACTTTTAAGATACTTTTGGTATTACTTCCTCCCTTAAAAATCTCTTGAAATTATGAATCTGATTCATAGAGATATATGTCTTTATGTATATAGTTCTGTACACACAAGTGTTCTGTTTTGGGTTATATAGATTACATGTATATATACAATCCTGTATGAAAGGCATTCAGCTTCCAGAGGTCAGCAGTGAAGAACTGGGAAACATCAGACCTATATCTTTGTATGAAATAATGGTTTTATTCTGATGTGTGAATTGAATCATATTGGAAATGTATTTTGGTAATGCTATAAATGCATACATACTATGGAGTGAAATGAAATGTACTGTGATCATTCTAGATCAGATATTTTCTTAAAACTGAGAATTTGTCTTTGCAGATAAACTGGTTTAATACCAGTTTTAGAGTTAAATTTGTAGGCTGTGTTTACTGACATATAAAAGGTGAAAACAAAAAATTCATGGGTCCCTTCCAACCTAGATGACTATGACTATGACTATGAAAACAGCTATTTACTGTACTCCATTCCATAGGAGTAGGTGGTGGAAGTCACATTTTCAGAACAGTGCGGATTTCTACCACATAAAACAGCTGGCAACAGAACTGTCCTTAGACATTAGTATTTCAAAAATCATCTTTACTGAACTTGAAAAATATTAAACATTTTGCTTTATAGCTGTGCAGTGCGGCAACCCAGGAACAACCGCTAATGGAAAGGTATTTCGTATTGATGGAACTACATTCTCTAACTCAGTAATTTATTCATGCATGGAAGGATACATACTTTCTGGATCATCTGTAAGACAATGCACCGCCAATGGAACATGGTCTGGATCCTTGCCGAACTGCACAAGTAAGACACAATGAATAGTTTTGTTTTTTCTCTCCTCTGAAGGACAGTAAAATAAAATACAAGATACAAGAAAAAAGTTTTTAGCTTTTTCTTGCACTACTTCATACATAATTTTGTACAAGATACACTTTTTAAAAATAAAGTGCTCTGCAAAAATGAAACTATTTTTTTTAAGATGGACACGGTATTGGGAAATATATAGACTACTGTTACAGTTTAAAGTTCTATGGTTGCATGATTGACCTACTTAATTTCTTTCCTTGTATATATTTTTAATCTTTTTAATATTTTATGATGTGTCATATTTTGACATTATTCATCTAATCTTTGAAAACTTTGCAGTATAATATTGCAGGATACCAAAAATAAAACACTTGAAATTCTTTTTTTATAGTGACTCTGAGGTTAAAAGTGTTGTCCCACTCTCAGATAAAATCTTCTGTATGGCCTCTTCATTAACCTTATACTTGCTTTGGTTACTTAGCTAATAGAATGTTTTTCAGCTTCCCTAACATTCATAATAAGCATCAGGTTATTTTCAAACCCATCTGTTCCTGCTTTCTTACATGTCCTAATTCATTTTTTAGTAACAATTACGAAAATTTTACTCTGATGTGACACATGAGACTGCCTGGCATTTTGAGGAAGCAAATCCTCCTCAGAGGTTTGGCAGCCTGTTCCTCAGATTTTGAATGAATGATCTAGTTTTTATACAGCTGACTATTTTACACACTTCTAGCAACGCACATAGATGCCAAAAGGCAATAAAGGAAATTTCTTGTGTTGTTTTTAAATTCATCTTTAATAGTAGTAAGCAAGTGAACAGCTGCTTTTGCAGTCAGTAAACCTGTGAGTGATTAGATTATTATTTTCAAAGTTACAGTGAGAACCAGAATAATTGTGCCAAGGCTAATGGGCTTTTATGGTGGTAACTGCATCTACATTTTTTTGTTGCATTTTAGAATGATACTCAGCTGAAGTGGACACTAGAAGAGTATTACCATAAAAAACTAGTTAGGTAGAAACTTCTTTTTTTTGCTTAAAAGCAAGAAAATGTCTTAACAGAGAAAATAACTTACTAGACAGAGGCATTGTGAAGGTTATATGACAAGAGAGCAAAATGATCTTTTGCTTCCTGCTCACATCCACCTTTATGAGAAAGACTAATGTTACAACACAGAAATGTGAAGAATTACTTTCTGCTTAAACCTTTTTCTTTCATCCAGCTTTTTCCTTTTGTAAGAGTTTAACATAAAAGAGCAAAAATACAGTAAAGAAAATCATGTCTGAGTTTATTTTTTTCTTTGAAATACAGCTTGAAAAGTTAATGATAGGAAGTTAAGAAATTTAAGAAGGTAGAACAATCTAGAGATCTGCTAAAACCATGATGGCTGTATAATCAATTTCATTGAAGTTTTTTTTACAGTAAAGGCAATAATCATTACAGCAAATAAAAGAAGCAAAATGTTTTTATTAGTCACCAAAAAATTAGAGATTATAAGGAAGATGAATTTAAAAGCTGGGTATAAATAAGCATTAAAACCATTTTTGACAATATAAAATAAATGGATTGTTTGTGAAGCTGTTTGATCCAATTTGGTGTATGCTATTTTCATGTTCTTAAATTTATAAAGCAATTATTTGAAATATTCTTCATACAGGAAAACCTAAAAAGATGAAAGAAGGATTAGGAAAAAAAAGGATCTAACCATAAGAATTATGATGCAATCCAGTCTGTATAACAATATACTCATATAAGTAGGNTAAGAATTATGATGCAATCCAGTCAAAGAAGTAGTATATCTGGAAAATCATCAAGGACAATTTCAGTTGCATTTGCAACATTAGGGACATTAAATATGTCAAATGAAGAAAGATAGAATATAGAATTCTAGTCTACTGTATGACAATATACTCATATAACTAGAAGAAACAGTTCTATCTTTCACAGAATGCCAGTGATTGGAAGGGATCTCAAGAACACTTAGACCAGGTCACACAGGAACCAGGCTGGTTTTTAATAGATCCAGAGAAGGAGACTCCACACCTTCTCTGGACAGCCTGTTCTAGGTCTATATTCATTAAAGAATGTATAAGAAAAACCCTATGAATTTTAATTTACTTATTTTTAAAATAGAATTACCATGTTACAAGGTACAATAAAATAAAATAGGCCATTCTCCTGTTTATTTCTAGCTGTCTCTAGACCAACCTAGATAACCCTGTGGTATGTTATATTACCTTCTTTATCTATAGGTAGTCTTTATGTGGGACATTTATTTATTTTTCTGGGGTTTTTTAAAGATTTTAAACATGACAGTTACTCAAACTGTGATAAATTACAGAACAGGCACACCATGTACTCTAGATTCTCAGTTCCCCAATACATCTTTTTAGGTTGTAACAGAAAAGTAACTAAGTAAAATGTAACTTATTTGATAATGGACCTCTGAAATTGTAGGAATATTTGAGGGTATCAAGGTGTGGTAATGACATATGGTTTAATTCCTGCTTTTTAAAATATTTTCTAATCTTTACACTTTACTAATCAAAATTTTACCTTTTGTAACTTCTGCTGTTGAACAAATGTACTGATGTTCTCCAAATGTAACTGTTACACAGATTCACAGATAATTCAGATGACATATATGTTTATCTTCTCTTAATGAAGATAAGTGAAATTTTAATTTATCTTTCGTTTTTTACCTCAATAGAGTCCTAATTTTTAATTGTATTTTTCCCTTCACATACAAATAATTAATATTTAGTTTTTAAAATATGTTCCTCAACTATTTACTTGCAGTTATCAGTTGTGGAGATCCAGGAGTCCCAGCCAATGGCATGAGATATGGTGATGATTATGTTGTTGGACAAAATGTTACTTATATTTGCCAACCTGGTTATACAATGGAATCAAACAGCTCCTTAATTCGCACTTGTACTAGCAATGGCACATGGAGTGGAGTAATCCCAACATGCAAAGGTACAACACTTATTTTGATTGTCAGTTATTTTTTTTATGACATTTACACCCACTGTGTATTGCCATAAAAGAGCCAAATATTTGCACAGAATTAAAATGTTAGTGTCGCTTCACCCTTTGTGTTTTTTCCGTTTTAGTTTTCATATCAGCAGAGAATGTTTTGTAGCTTCATAGAGTGTTTTATTACTTTGCTAGTGAACTGAATTAGCCAATATGAAATGATGGCTCAGATTTGGGTTTTTTTAACATTAGAATTTCATGTCAGAACTGAATGTGTCCATGTCTCACAGAACGACCATTAAAGCATGTGGTAAACATCTTTGATAAAAGTCTGCATTTATACAATTGCACTTTGTCAAAGGCTAATTTTTCTGGGTTACCCTATCTACAATACTAATATTTTTCTCTGATCCCTCCTTCATTAGAGATCTCACCTTTGAGATCACTGTGCTGTAACAGCATAGCAAAAAGACTAAATCCTTTTAGCTCTTTTAATAGTAAACATTTTCAAGCTTCATGATAGTTTCTCTACCATTAAAACTAAAAGGATTAATCTGAAGATCTTCTTGTTCTCTGTTCATAATTGCATTTCTATTTTTTCTAGATTTTTTTAATGCTATCTATTGAAATTTGAACAGCAAAAAATACATATGCCACTGAAAGACTATCTTATGTATGTCATCAAAGCAATTTTCTCTGAGAAACTATTTGCTTACTAAACTGTAAAACATCTTCCCTCTAGAGCACTTTTTCTGTAATACCACAGCTGCAGAAAGGCAACATTACCTGTTTTGTGTTTTCTTTCTGTTTTCACACTATGTATGTCTCATCTCTACTCTTTTAAAGCTTAGCTACATCTATCTTTATTTAGTTCTCATCCTGCTACCTGCTATTGTGTTTTCAGTATTGTCAGCTGTTCTAATTTTCCCCCCTCTCAATTAGTTAATCAAATCAGATCACATAAACATGAGATTTCCACCTCATTTGCAATTACTGTCCTTGCTGAGTAGAATTCTCCAAATTCTTACCAAATTTCTTAATGTCAATTTTTAAAGTCGTCACCACTTTCTTTGATGCTGTGAGACTTAAAGTTCCTCTTAAATCTTTATATTTGTATTGTGCTCTTAGCTGGCCACAGGTTCAATTACCAGAAAGGCCTTACTGTCTATTGACCAGTCTATTTCCAAGAATTACTCTAAGCAAACAGCTAGAACATCATAAGACAGAACAAGTATTTCTGATATAAATTCTTAAGGACTATTGGGCATCTAACTGGGAGAAAGAGATCTATGTCTGAACTGTTTCCAACAGAAATATACAAAGAGAGAAATAGATTGTCAATTTTGGCCTTAAGTTTTCAAGTCTTTTTGGATTTAGGTCATAGCTATTTGTGGCTTGTATAAAGAGCAGAATCTCTACTGTTCTCAGAATTCATTACACTCCACACCAGTTTGTGCATTTGTTAAATTAATAGCCTCCATTGCTTTGACTGTGTAATTTGAAGTATTACATAATAAGCAGTGGTGTGTTTGAAATGTGTAACAGTTAGTTCTTACTGACAAGAGGAAGTGCCAGGGTCCTCTGGTGCCTTTTAGTTAAAATAATTAGAAAATGAACTGGGCAGCTCCTGGATGAGTAATTGTTGCACAGCCATCGTAACAGAAGATATTAATGGTTCTCTGGCTTTGCCTAGTTGAAAAAGGAGGCCTGTTCATCTGCAACTAAATATTCAACTGTTCAAGCATTGTCTTTTTTGCATTTGCAGTATGATTTCAGATGAGAAATGTTGTTGTACATGTTTATAATTAAATCTCTGACAAAAGTGTTTAGGGAGGCATTCTGCCTTGTTGCTGCGTGTTGTTTGGTTTTGCTTTTTTCACACCAAAATTCTGTTATTACGCTTATTTTCATGCTGCTATTTCTATCTCTTTGCCTAATTAATGGTTGGCATTTATTCCTGTATTTTTCAACACAGAAGTTAAGACATACAGATCATTTTAAAAGAACTCGTCATGAAACTCTTGCAGAATGCAGACCAACTATTTCTGCTTGGAGTACTTATTTTGAATTATTAAGTGTTGCAAGAGCTATCATATCCTTTCTTGCATTGGTTGGTTGTTGTGGTTTTTAAACTACAGCGAGACTGTATAAAAATGTAAGAACTTAGTTTTAGATTTCATTTACTGGTAGGGAAAGGATTATTTTATAATACTATTGCTTTCATCCAGCCTCGTCAAACCATCATGAATGATGCTGCTGAGCATCTTTGTGCTGTAAATATTTGAGATTCTTTTACTGAAATGTATCATAAGAACGAAGAGATGGCACATGGTGAACCTTCTGCAGATTGCATTCAAATACACAGTACTCCTGATCTAGTGACTCTGACTTCTTTTGAGCCTGCAAGATGACAGCTGTCAAAACTTAAGTTTCGAGGTTATGAGTGCAGCTTTTCATTTCCTCTGTTATTGTGACCTGTCTGTTCTTTGCTATATTTTTAGTTACCACTTTTTCTCATTTACACCAGATGTCTCCACTAAATTGAATCATACTCATTTTATTTTGCTTTCTTTCTCTTCTGCTAGAACAATTTCTCATAACTTTTCCCTTTTTTACTCCTTCATTCTAGTAACTTTGGCTTAAATTTCCCTTTTTGGATTTCTGATATAGATTTTATTTTTAAATTTGACTTCTTTTATACTCTTTTTTCCCTTCAGCTTTCAATTACAGTTGTCTGTTACTGCCTCATTCTCCAGTGAATAACACGGTTGTGTCTCTTTGATTCTAACTGTCCTTTGATGCTTTCCACTCCTCTTTGCTACAAATGAGAAGAAGATACTTCTGGTTTTTATCTAGGCATTTTGGAAATTCAGAAGTGTAGTGAAATACTTCTTATTGGCCTTCTTATGGGTAGAAACACTGACAATTTAAGTGGCTGCAAGTATTTGCATTTACTCTTTTTAGCTAAAAGCTGCAGGTACTTTTTAGTGAAGCAAATACTAACCAAACTCTGGTACTTGCATGTAATACTATGAAGCAACCATACTAGAATTTCATTCCTGAGTATTAATATCAAGGGAATGCCTATGCTAGTTAACAGAAAGTAAGAACTTGACTCATACCATGGTAACTGAAGATAATTGTAATCCATGTCTAAACAGGCAAACAGAATAAATTTTTAGTATACCAGCAGACATATGTTAAATGCTGTACACTTCATAGTCTCCATACTGCTTTTTCGGTAGTCTTCCTATTTGGTTTGATGCAGCACCCTGTTTTATTTAAGCCCCTTTACCCAACAGCCACTAGAGGAGGCTACTAGAGGAGGAAACCAGAAGTATTAACTTCAAGGTACTGTGAGGAAGACAGCACGTCCTGACTGTACTGTCCTCTAAAAAAGATGAAATTAGCACATATGGTTCTTCTAGTAATTATGTACACTGGGGATATTTACAGCAGCTGGGCCTAATTACTTTGAATATTATTGCAGCTGTTACCTGCCCAACTCCACCGCAGATCTCTAATGGAAGGTTGGAAGGAACAAACTTGGACTGGGGATTCAGCATTAGCTACGTCTGCTCTCCAGGATATGAGCTCTCTTTTCCCGCTGTGTTAACTTGCGTTGGGAATGGGACATGGAGTGGTGAAGTTCCTCAGTGCTTGCGTATGTATTTACTTTATGGTGCTTTTTCTCCTCTTTAAAAATTTCACATTTTTTCTTTTTTCTTCCTACCTTCAGCAGGAACTACATTTTTCAAAACTGTAACATCATTTGTACATGGTGGAAGACATAAAAATATCTGTAAATTCTATTTGTGTGTATAGGAAGCCTTACACACTCACAAGAATACTACAACAAGGGGATACCAAATGAACCAAAAGTAATCTTCCAAAGAAGGTTAAGAAGTGCTGTTTGGTTTCCAGATTCATCTGCATATAGAATAGAGGAACTTTCATTATAAACTCTTTTATTTGCTCATCACTCAGCCTAAACTTTTTCCGATGTAGTTTTTTCAGTTGGTAATGCTGACTAAACCCCAGAGTGATTTCTTGACAGTTGCCTGTTTTTCTCTTTATGCTAAATTAAATTATATGTTTTATGCAGCAAATTTTGTTACAACCTGAAAGTTATGGTGCTGATGGATTTTTATTTTGCTTCAAATTTCATTACAATAGCAAATGTGGCTCTTTCTTTAGACTGTTAGGTGTTATCTCACTCATTATTTTTTAAAGTATTTTTAAAGAAGTGATTGTGATGCTTCTCAAAAATACTGAAATTATTGCATTGAAGAAGGAGGTTCTGCAGTTGCTTGTATAATAACTATGCCATTGAAGCTCTGTAATGGTTTGGAGAAAAGATCCTAACTGGGAAAGGAAAATTTAATCTTCATGGCTTTCACTTTTTGAAATTTAATTTGAGATTGCCAGATAGCTGAGATTGCCTGGGAGCTTGTTAAATGTTTCAAAATGCAGTTCTCCATTCTTGTACAATTTTTTTAATTCTTAATGTCTCCCTGTCCAAAATTTTCTCTGGTTTGGGTTTTTCTTACTAATACAAAAGCATTTCATATAGAACATTATATTTATTTTCCTTTGTTTTTTCTTTTTCTCCAAATGATACCTCTTGTATCTTCAGCATCAGCTGTTTAATGCTGCTGAATCCATATGTGTCAAAGTTGAAACATGATGAAAGGCCCCACTATTTGCTGTTTAAGTTCTCTACAAGAAGCTCTTATATGAACATCAAAGGCCATGAAAATTCTGTCATTCGTTCTTGACTGAAAAACTGTGTCCTTACATTCACATTTGAGTATTGGAATACATTTTTCCTCTTTGAGGCTAGAATACTCAATACTGCAGTGTGGTTTGAAAAAAAGTGTCAACCTTTAAACTTTTTAAAAGGTATAGTTAGCACAGAATGCAGCCACCTGGGAATTAAAGGCTCTTTCATGCAGAGATTGAACTGAATGAAGTCCAATGGTGTTGATGTGCAATGATGTCCATTGGCTTGCATGAGAAATCAATTGGCAGCCAGGGTGCTTGTCTAAGAGATTAAACTGCCATCTGTCAGAAATGAGAGGGAGCTCATGAATGAAAGTAATTCTCAGTAAGTAATCTGTAAACATTTCTTGACATCAGAAATATAGTCCCCATCTTGATTCTGTAGAGCCTGTAGTTGAGGATAAGAAAGGTACAGATATGAAATGGAATAACTATTCAGAATAGAATGCAGTAATGTATTTGGTTATTTGTGATCTAAGGCTACTAGATTTGTCTTCTTAATGATACATAATTTGAATAAAGAACTGCCATTTTTATAATTTTGGCAAGAGAATAATGGGCTCATGCCTGAAAATTCCTAACTACAGGTACAACTCACTTACAATAAATTAAATGTCTATGAAGAATAATGCATGCTTCACAGCATCAGTGGCTCTGTATCTCTTAGAGGCTATCAAGTACTTCCCAAGTGGAAACCAGTGGCGAGTGGTGTTTCTCAAGGATCAGTACTGGGACCAGTGCTATTTAACATCTTCGTAGGAGATATGGACAGTGGGATCGAGTGCACCCTCAGCAAATTTGCAGATGACACCAAGCTGTGTGGTGCAGTTGATACACCTGAAGGAAGGGATGCCATCCAGAGAGACCTTGACAGGCTTGAGAGGTGGGCCCAAGCCAACCTCATGAAGTTCAACAAGGCCAAGTGCAAGGTCCTGCACCTGGGTCGAAGCAATCCCAAGCACAGATACAGGCTGGGTGGAGAGTGGCTTGAGTGCAGCTCTGTAGAGAAAGACTTGGGAGTGTCAGTTGATGACAAACTCAACATGAGCCAGCAGTGTGCACTCACAGCCAAGAAGGCCAACCAAATCCAAGGTTGCATCAAGAGGAGTGTAACCAGCAGGTCAAGAGAGGTGATTTTACC
>VZTY01009310.1:1789-23646 GCA_013400935.1 Turnix velox | reverse complement strand
TGATTCTATGATTCTATAAGGCATGTGAAAAAAAACAAAGAGTCTAGACTATACTATTCTATGATGATTCTATGATTCTATAAGGCATGTGAAAAAAAACAAAGAGTCTAGACTATACTATTCTATGATGATTCTATGATTCTAGAATCATGCTTGGTTTGAGGGCTAAAAGTTCCAGACAAGGCAGAGGAGTAGGTAGAAGGGTAAGTTAGAAGCTCTCCATTTGCATGTGGTACCTGTCTAGCTGCAAGAGTTAAATAAAAAGTGCAGATTTCTAGAATTTGAGCAGATTTACAGCATAATATTAGTTTTTAAAATCAGAGGTTGTAGCTAAAGACTCTTTAAAGTTCCGTGTCCAAAAACGTCTTTGGTTTGTCCTTTTGGTAGTCTGTATACAGTAACAGTCATCACCCTGCTTACTGATTGTTTTAGTAGTCTTTGGGCTTTCAGATTGTGTTAGATCACAGTCATATGTGAGTGATAATTGTCTCAGTTTTCTCTCAGGAGAAGCAGATTAGCCTCTCGTGTCTTGAAACAACATCAAAATACTAATACTAGTGTTACTTCAGTATCAGGCATGGTATGTAAATGAGTAACATTACCTGCTTTAATTGTTAGGAATGTGTATTTCTAGGATGTTTACTTTTCATGTGAGTATTTTTGGTTTGACTAATCTGCATTAACAGTTTGGTACATTGAGGAGCTACTACAAAGACAATATACTTTAGAACTTAGTGAATACTGACTTCATTTTTAATCTGGAAAATAGATTGCTCCTTGGAGAGACATGTTTTTGAAATATTTCTTCAGATTAATTGATGATACCATAGAAAATTGCATATAGAACTTTTACCATAAGCTGTTATAATACAAGATACTACTGATCTGAAGACACAGTTTAGAACTGCTTAGACCAGTCAGTCATACAATGTATATTTTTGCATTAATTTAGCTATTTTCCCCTACATTAAAGCCTTAAAGAAGCCAAAGTATGGTCTGAATTTAGAAAGGAATTTCCACATTACAGTGATACAGCCTTGTGTTAGCTTTTGGCTTCTGTTTTACAAAATGCCTTATGAAACTCGAGCTGCAGATGTGGAGCTACCTTGCAAATAATCTTCTGCGAATGTTATGCTTAGGAAAACTTCTGTGTTGATAGAATTGTGAGTAAAATTCCTAGAGAAGTGCTGTACTACCACACTGTAGCGATCTCCATTAGAATTAAAATGTAATTTAAGCGTTATCAGACACTACATAATTTTCCTGGTTCCTTCTGTTTCTTGAGATCCTGACATGTCAGTGTCAGCACTTGGAGTGCCTCACTGGCAGGAATGTGATTTTGACTTCTATCCCCTTTTTCTTTTTCTCTGTCATTCTTGATTTATCTGGGATTATTTGTCAATTTGTCAGTTTCTAGCACACTTTTCCACTAGTCACACTGCAGCTTCACATTATGTTTTAATCTACATTATTAGATGCTTTAATTCTATGTTACTTATTAGACTCTGTCCTGGTCTGCATTTAAGTAACTATGACAGACTATGGGGGACTTGAGTGACAAGCTTGTCACATCTGTTAATCATACCCACACCTTTAGTCTTCTTCACAGCTTTTTTTGTCCCCATTTCTCAATGTCTTTGCTCTCATTCTAGTGCCAGTTCTGTACTTCTCTATATCTCATCAAATTAGTTGTAAACAGCTCATTCTGCACATCATAGCTGCTTGTTAGTACTGTTACTATAAAGCTGTAGCTATAAAGCTGTGGCTGTATACCATACAAAGATAAAGGAAGACAAATATTAGAGATCACCCGTTGACTACAAGGAAATTTGCAGCTAAACCTAGTTTAAAAAGGATTTTAAAAATTACCTAGCATTGAGCTTGAGACACTTTGACAAAGGAAGCCTGGCATGCTTCTGCCCAGAGGTCTTGCAGATGCAATGGTCTGTTACTAGAATTGGCAATCACTCAGCTACCAAACTGCAGATATGGCAAACATTGTTTTCTCTGTGAAAGAGAGTTGCATTTTTGATCATGCAAAATATGATGCCAAAGGTTAGTGAAGGGGACTGTCAGATGTTCACTTAGCCTCTTGATCCTTTGGCATGGATTACTGGGGATGGAAAAGCCTGTTGAAGTCATCTTCATGTTCTTTGGCAAAATGCAGACCAATAAAAATTGAATGTAAATTAAGTAATGAGAATTAGAAGTATCTTCTGTTCTTACAGGGAACTTAAAAACTTAGTGTAAATATAAGAATTTAGAAAGATATTTCATTAATGTTGTTAATATTATTATATTATTTTGGTGAAAATAATTATCCAGCATAAGAGTCTTTTTCTAGATGAGTGCAACTTGATGTCTGTGCTATCTCATATTGCCATTTCTTCAGTTAGGGCATAGCAGAGGTACAGTCTTCGGTTCATAGCAAAAGGAAGAGTTATTGATGCTGATTGTTGGAATATGCAGGCCATAACTGATAGTATGGAGAAGAGAAAGCAGCTATTGAACAGAGATTACAAAGAAATGAACAATTTTTTTTTTCAGAACTGGTTGTAAGCAGTGCTGCACACAGAACAGTTTCTTCCATAAAACAGAGAGCCCAGTGAACAGAGATATTTCACCTCTTTCCCCAGCTCTCCCCACTAGTGCATCTGTTGAAGGTGTAGAACAAGAATTTCTGAATCAGATTATCTCTAGATTGAGATTTTTTTAAGAACAGGAATGCTGTGTTATAGCGCCACCTGGTGACTCTGTCACAAGAAAATTGCAAAATAAACTGCCATAAAATTAATTTTTAAATTATTTTTTCGGTGTTTTTGTTTAATTACAGAGTGATTATAATCTTTTTGGGGTTTAAGGGCAGATAGACACATTCTTTTATTTATTCATCATCTTGAATAGCATGGCAGCACTTCTAAAATTATCTTAGTCATATGAGCAACTGACTTATTTTTGATGCTGCTTTAGGGTCTTATGTATAATACAAGTAAAATCCATTTTTTTGGTAGAAATAAGAAAAACAGTTTCCCTTGTTGTTACTGTTTTGGATAGAAAAGTTCATATTGCAAATACAAGTCGTTTTGGTTTGGTTTCTTCTTTCCCTTTTTAAATTGTGAACTGATAGCAATTCAGCCTGTCCACCTGCTTGGCAATTTGAGACGTTTCCTTATTTTGCTGGTATATTTCTTGAACTAAAGAACTTATTTGATATTTAGGCAACTAAGCTTCTGTGAAACAGATAGGCAGAACAGTAGGGAAGATGCGTAGAAAGTAAAAGAAAATTCCATGCGTTTCTTGATTCCTCTCTCCATTAGAACAGTTCAATATATCCACCCAGAGTGCTCAGTTCATAAGTACCTAATCAAAGTTATGACTAGGCAGCTAAAGAAAAAAAATTGAAAAAAATCACATCTCCTTCGTTTTTTCATTGCTACCCATTCAGTCCTGCAAGACTAAGTTATGAATGTGATTTTTCATCTCTTCCAAGTCATGAAATACAAACTTCCTGTTCAGGCCATTCTTGATGAGTAGAATTACAGTTTATTGAATTTCACTGAATATACTAAATTCATATTTTTTCAATCAATTGACTTTTTATTCCTCTCATTAGGTAAAAATTTCAATATTGCAGTTACCTGATTGAGTATTGCTCATATTTAAGTGGTGTTGAGCTAAAACATGAAAGATAATCACATTATGAGAACTGTTGAACTTTGAAAAGAAGGAAAGTTATTTTTTTTAATAAAGAACATGTAGCACATAAAATACCAGTTGAAAATAGGTGCAATAATGTAACGGTAAATAAGTAGTTCAAGCCATACAATAACTACTTTTGAAGTTACTATTGAGCACTACAGCTTGAATCTCAAACTTAGCCACAGTTCAGGATTATATATTTGAGTATAATTAGTGAATTAACATCTTTACCTCACTGGCTTCTATGATGTATAACTACTCTACATCCAAAAGAATTTGTATTTTTTCTCAAATATTTTATATTCAGGAAGATCATAAAGTCAAGTTCAAAAGAATAAGGTGGAAAGAAAATTCAATTGCTTTCAGATAAATATAAAGAAACAACATTTAGCTCTTAAGTTAAAGTTTGGTTTTGGATGGAATTATTTCAGTATGAGCAAGGGTGAAAGAGTCCTGGTTTTAAAGACAATGTCTAAATATTATCTTCCTTAATAGCAAAATATCAAGAGGGAATATGTTTCTTCCATATTTGTGAATGGAGGTTGCTTCAATAAAGGCAGATAACAGAAATGAGCAAATCTTCCATAAAAGTAGGATATTGGTGGTAGTTGCTTAACTAGGCTCTTTACTGCACAAAAAATTTGGTGCAACTTTTAAAACTTTTACTGTTTTCCCATTTTGTGCTTAATAGTGAAAATGATTTAGTGCATTTTCTTCAAATTCTTTTAAAAGTAATTACATAGTCCAGTAAGCACAGTAAAGAGGGGGGAAAAAAGGGAAATGAACTTTGAATCACATAGTGTGATGATGAGCTACTATCTATAGTTCATGGGTTATTATTAAATTTCATTCTGATGAGAAGCTTGAGCTGAAATGCAATAGTACTATAAAGTTTCAAATGACTCCTTATAGCATTGAAATGCTGTTTCCCAGGACTAAAACATTGTGAAAGAATCCACATTTTACATTTGAGCATTGATTTGAATCAAGTGATATACGTTTAAACAAAAATATGAGAACCTCCAAAAAACCCACTGAATGATGTGTGCTGTCACAAACAGAACAAAGTTTTTAACTTGTTTAAAAATGAGTTGTTAAGTATATTAATACAGATTACTGCGGAACAAAAGATGTGATCTATCCATCCTAATATGTGAGTTAGCCACTCACAGCATGTAATGTAAAATCCTCTCTGAATGATATATTTGTAGTCTAATCTCCCTGCTTTTGATTGAAGATGAGAATTATTTGCATTTTCATCAGTGTCACCATGATGGAACATGCTGAACAAATTATTTCATGCTTTGTGCAAAAACTGCTGTTGACCAAAGAATTCTGTTTTCTTTTTTCTGCAACACATGCCCATAATAACAATTAAAAGCTAATCTCAGATGAATTGCTATTGCAAATTTTAATGTACTTGCATTCAAGTTTCTGTTGCCTGCATGGTATGAGAACCAGTTTTTTCCCTCCTCTTGTTACCAAAAATAAAAGTTAAAATATTATAGGAACCAGTAGAATCTATTAACCATTTGAGCTCGGAGGCTTCCCTGATTTGCTGCAAGATTGCCTGTTTGTTCCTTGGTCCAGAGACAGGAACCCACAGTGAGCTTGGATTCCAAACTCACAATCTCTTAGCTATTCCAGGCCTAAAGCAACACGCTAGAGAGACAAAAGATGATGAGGTTTCAATTCTCTTCCATGGAGCATCAGTTTATTGACCCTGTATTATGTGAAGGAGTTTGCAAATTTTGAAAATAAAACAATCGATATTTGCTCAGAACAATATTACTGTGGTTTTTGCTTTTCAACAGGTTGGAAATGTTGTTCAATTTCATTGTAAAAAAGGACACCTTCTACATGGCTCAACAACACGAACCTGTCTTCCTGATCTTACATGGAGTGGTATCCAGCCAGAATGTATACGTAAGTAAATTATAGATTTTAGATCTAAAAATTTTTAATCTATGCTATTTAGATAAAGGAGCATTGTATGAATTTAACTTATTTAGTTTTATTAATACAAATTTGCGAGTGATTCTGTGAGTGAAATTTTCAATAATAGCCTATAGAATTAAAACAAACAAAATGGGAACAATAAGCATCTTTTTCATAAGTGAGAAGCTGAAAATAGGAAATTTGTTTCCAAGATGATGCAGCCTTTCCAATGAAGACAGTGGAAGCATTGGGCGGAGGTAGTTAGGACATGTAGAAGAGCCTGCACAAACCTGCCTTGTGCACATAGTACTTATTAGTTCTAATAAGGAGTTTGAACTGTTTCCCAACTAAGGATCGAGAGATTTTTTAAGAAGTAAAACAATGTTTCATAGTTAGAAATTTTTTTATCTAAATGGGCAGAATCATCTTGCTTGGGTTCATTTCTTAGATCTTTTACACTTCAGTAAATAGTGCTATTTAACTAAAGGTATACCATCATGGCTAATTTTTCTGGTTTCTTAGCCACAAAGCTTNAAGGAGTTTGAACTGTTTCCCAACTAAGGATCGAGAGATTTTTTAAGAAGTAAAACAATGTTTCATAGTTAGAAATTTTTTTATCTAAATGGGCAGAATCATCTTGCTTGGGTTCATTTCTTAGATCTTTTACACTTCAGTAAATAGTGCTATTTAACTAAAGGTATACCATCATGGCTAATTTTTCTGGTTTCTTAGCCACAAAGCTTTATTTTTCTGTAAATAGTCTCACACCTTAGTAGATCTGACCTTACCGAATCACTTCAGCATACAAAAGAAAACTGCACTTGGTGCTGGCATTCTCTCTAAGCAAACAGCAAATCCATTGCTCAGTGTATTGAATGGTGATCTGGGAGGTATGGTGGTTTTGAGCTAAAAATCAGACTCTGATAATTAAAACGTGTCTCACCTAAGATTTCAGATTGATTTTTATACTGTTTTCCTGATATCATAGGTTTTGTAAGTCACAAGCCATGTCTGCTTTTAATTGTGTTAGGATGGGAGCAGTCTGTATATTCAGACAATTAATTTTCATCATGCAAATGCATTTATGTTGGGTTTTAGTCCCTTGAAATTGAAAGGTCCATCTTCAAGGGTGTATTCACAGGCTCAGGGCAGTAATTTATAGACTATGTAGTAATTTTTAACTTAAATAAAAAGAGTCTCATTATTTATCAATACTTTTTTCTTCATTAATTATCTGTCAGAATGGATATAGATTATTTTTCCAGAAATATTTTCAGCATTTTGACTGGAGGATATTTTATCTTTTCTTTGTAGCTCACAGTTGTAAACAACCAGAAACACCAAGTCATGCTAATGTTGCAGGAATGGATCTTCCATCACTTGGTTATACATTGATTTACACTTGCCAGCCAGGCTTCTTTCTGGCAGGAGGATCAGAGCATAGAGCCTGTAGATCTGATGGCACATGGACTGGGAAAGTTCCAGTTTGTGAAGGTAAACTCTTCTATTTCCCACTGTATCACTCATCTGTCATAATTTGTGGGTTTTTTTATTTGTAGTCAAGGTAACACAGAGTAGCAAAGTGAAAAGGCAGAACATCTAAAATATCTAACACTGCCAATGATGTTTAGTATGATAAATGCTTTCATCTGTTTCTTTCATTTGCATCCTCAAAGGTGTTAATTCCAGATACAATTCAAGGCCAACTACTTGAATAGCGCCTACTTAAGGTTTATCACTCTCTACAGTTACTTAAAAGGAAGTTGTAACCAAGTGTGTGTTGGTCTCATTTCCCAAGGAGCGAGCAATACAAAAGAGTAAATAGCCTGTATTTGTGCTAGGGGAGATTTAGATTGGGTATTAGATAAAAGGATTGTTAAACATTGTAGCAGTCTATCCAGGGAGGTGATTGAATCTCCATCCCTAGAGGTATTTAAAAGATGTGTAAATGTGGTGCTTAGGGACATGATTTAGTGGTGGACGGGGCATTGTTAGTTTTATGGTTGGACTCAATGATCTTAAAGTCCTTTTCAACCTAAAAATTCTATAATTCTATTCTAATATCGGAGAAGGTTGCCTGAAGTCCAAGTAGATGTTTGAATCACTGCACAGAATTAATCCACGGGGTTCAAGACTAATTTAAATTCATCTGGGTGAAACTTTCAAACAAAATTTACTTACTCTGTCCTTTGTGTTCCAACATATTTGTTATTTTTTAATCTTTATTACTTTGTTATATCACGGCACGAAAAATGTGGGCAAATCGTGGTGAAAATTATGTTTTTCACCTGCGATAAAAAACATACTCAAATATAGCAACTATTTGGAATCCCATTTCCTAAATTAATAAAGCACCTTTCAGATTGCTGGTATCTCATGTTTCAGTTGTGATTATCCTCTTATGGAGACTTTGAAAGGCTATATAGCCAAACACTTCTGCTTGGAAGGGGAAATAGGAAATGAGCATTTTCTATCAAGAAAAAACAGGTGCCCTGGCATTGCATTCTAGGAAAGTGCTGGGGGAAAACAGACTAGAGCTTTGGGAAAGTGTTAGAAAGCAAGCAGCCAGGAAGCTTATGTCTTGTTCAGTACTCAGGAAGTGTTATGGCAGGACAGATTGTGATTCACAGGTTGTATTTTCATCCAAGAATATTCTGCTGAGGATATTGAAACAAGTAGTATTAGCTGTGTTTTCTGACAGTAAGGGACCTTTATTAGAAGGTATGAGTGCATTTACCTTCTCATATAACTTAGTTTTCAAATGTTCTGTGAAAATGTTAACTAAAACCAAAATTTTTAGGATCAGAGGTCTTGCTTCTTGCTATTTTAGCACTGGAGAAGGCTAAGAATTTGCAACAAATTTTAAAGCCTGACTGGATAAGTATCCACCTTGACAAGGCTGACTGAATTACCCATTAGCTTTTTATACTAAAGCCCTTTGGAAAGTATGATTCAGATATCTCTGACCTGAACTTGATATAATCAAAATTCATATGCATGTTCGGTGAAATTTAGTAATTGGTAATTGGAAATTTAGTAAATGGTTATAAATCAATGAGAATTAATGGGACATGAGAACTTTTGGTTGAACTGCAACTTCTGCTCTTGTTTCTTGCCAGTTGTAGTCTATATACCAAGAGCAAGCCTTCTGTAATAAGCTAAAAGCTATCCTAAAGAAAAATATTCCTAGTGCTTTTTTTAGAGTATTGATTAGAAAGAAAAGACCTGAGTTCAATGCCGGCATTCAAAATATGAATACTGAAATCGCCAGTGGAGCAAAGAATGGAATCTAGTGTTGCATGAGAATATTCTACAATTGGAGACAGGAATATGTGTCCTCCTTTTGCAAAATAAAGTATCTCCAGCTGCAGGAAATGCCACTGTCACATTGCATTTTTTTCATCATATTCTGTGGTGGGAAAGTTCCTGCTCTATGGAGAGAATAAATAAAATCCTGCTACTTCCATTACTCAAAGTATTTGAGCAGCAGCTGGCAATACTGTGGACAGCCTTATTTATGAATTATACATTAGGTACGTAGTCCAGGATTATGAATTCTGAGAAGCTGTGACTTTGTAGTATCCAACTGACTAACAGGAGCAAATGCAGAAGAAATCTGCAGACATGGTGTCCTGTGATATTAGGGGGTTGATTCTATCTGAAATCTCACTTCTGTTTTAGGTGGAAACACCATCTTATATACTTCCTAACAAACACATTCCATTATGGAAATTATTTTCCTCATTTCTGAGTAACGTATTTGCTATTAATTTATCTTTGCCATTCATTATTTCTAATAGCTGGTTCCAAAATATTAGTGAAGGATCCCAGACCAGCCCTGGGAACACCAAGTCCCAAACTAAGTGGTAAGTATTCTGAGGTGTATATAGTTTAAGACAATTTCTGTGGAAAAGACAAAAAGAGTCAATTTAGTGAGACTTTACTGAATGGCTTACAATGAAGAAAGGCTAATAGATTAGGCATGACATTAACAGAATAAAAACATCATTGATTAAGTTATTCCCCCAATGTTTAAGTCCTTCTCTAGACTATATGGTATTATTACTATCCATATACAGTTTCTATTTGTCATGTGATTAATTTTATTGATTTAACTGAAATAACTGTGTTCTGTATAAGATCATCAGTAATTTACCCATTTATGAGCTATATTACTTGCTCAGAAATAATTTACAACATGTCCACGGAGCTTTTTCAGTCTCACACTTCCTTTACTTATTGCTAATTTAAATTGCTTTACTTAGTAATAGCCTTCAGCTCAGCCTTCAGATAAACCAGCCTTAGCCAAGAGAAGGTAGTCTCGCTCTCTCTGACTCTATCTGAAAAAAACTCCAGCATTAACTGGTTTGTCAAAGAAAACTATCTTTGGACACCTTGACTAAATCAAAGAGTATTCTTTCTCTGTCCACTGCAGAGACTACTCGAAGAAAGAAATAAGAAATAAAGATTTAGAAGAAATTCCTTACTTGGATTTTTGGGACTTTTTTGTCTTATTTTTCTTTTTTTTTAATAGAAAAAAACATACTGCACACTACTTCAGTGCTGTCTTTGTCAATGTTGTATTGCGTGGTAGTTATATTATCATTTCTTACGTTCAGAAGCATTTGTACATTTACAATTAATTGTAGATAAAGTATGTAAAGATCAGTTTTACTGAAGGCAGGGAAATAAATTTCATCCAGCTTAAATTTGTAAACTGACAGCATTAGACTGTTTGCATTATGCAGTCTCCTTGATTGCAGTTTGCAGGACAGTATCAAAGTGTTTACTTGTCAAAAAATATATGCATGTATACATATACATACACAAATAAAAAACCTAGAAAAGCTCTTTACCCTCCATAGAGAAGACAGCCTATTTCTGTGACACATAAAATAAATGATGAAGGAAGGCTTGGATATTCCAGTGTGCTGTAGTCTTCAATTCCAGGTTAACTTGAGAGATAATGGACCACACATTCTTCTGTGTTTATCTGATATTCAAAACACATGCAAACTAGAATTTTAAGTTCCATGTGAATGATTCCAAATAATCTGAAAATGCTAATCTTAAGTAGTCATTACAGGGTTACGTTTGATAAATTTGCTTTGGAAAGTATATTACATCCACACTAAGTCACAATTTAATTGTGACTTAATAATTTAATTATATCTCTTAATATCTACGATGTTTGAGATTTGCATATATCTGCTTTTTCTGACTAGGTAGCATTGTTTTTTGTAACCATACCATTGCTGGAATAGCATTACTTAAATTAAGAATTTTACAATTGGAAAATGCTAAATTCCAAATGTATAGGTACAAACCTAACATATTTATTCTCTCTGTAGTCTCTAATCTCTTACTAGTTTTAAATTAGAGTACTTTTTTTCCTCTAGTGAAGCTTATGTTTTTAAGAGTTTGAAAACAAGACAAAATGTCCTATATAAATATTTTATTAGAAAAAGCAACTCAATAATAATGAAGATTCTTCTATTACTTTTAATTTTAAATATGCTTGTAAAAATTTATATAAAAAGAATATTCTATCTGTATGCAAAAATAATATTCTAGCTGTATGCTCCTGCATGTTTGTGCTGGCATAGAAAAAATTCTGCAGTGAGAAAGATCTGTTAAATTAGGGTTTGTGAAGTCTGTTTACTGTCCTTAGGACATCTTTTTAGGACATTGCCATATTTGAGGAAATGAGCAATGTGTATTGTGGTTTTTTATTCTTCAGTACAAACACATTTTTTCAGGAATATTTATGCCAGGTTTCTGTGTTATATATGTGAAAATTTCCCTAGTAGGCTTAAAAATCAAAAGAGTAGAGAAAATGCTAGTATTTATCATATATTTTGTTGGATGCTGACTTAATGAGTACTAAATATTTCAAAGTGTATTGAAACTTATTTGGTGTTTGTGTAGTTCCAGATGATGTATTTGCCCAAAATTATATATGGAAAGGATCTTACAATTATAAAAGCAAGAAACAGCCCATGACTTTGACAGTCACCAGTTTCAATGCAACTTCTGGAAGGGTAAATGCGACACTTACAAACAGCAATATGGAATTGCTGCTATCAGGTATGAAATAAGAAAAAAATAATTTCCATTTATTTTTTTCTTCTTTATATACATTGGTTTCCTGTAACTGTATACATAGCACTTAAACTTCTAGCATCTGGAGACTTTCTTAGCTCAGCAAACAAATTTTCTTCCCAGCTCAGTTCTTTTTCAAAGATGCAGATAGTTCTACCTTTTCCTTCTCTCCTTTTTTATTAATTTCACAGATAATATTATATTTGGAGTTAATAGTCAGTGAGGAGTGCATGAAGCATTCTAATCTTAATGCTTCTTTGTTAAAGATCATAAATAAACTTAAATTACTGTTAGTGAGATTTTTTATTTCTAATTCTTACTCATACAAATATAGCCTATTAATGACTAATAAGTAATACGATGAGATTGATATGTGTTGATCTAGCAAGGCAGAGATACTTAGTGATCTTGGAGGGTATGGAGAAATTACACTCACTAGTTAGCTGATTTGGTTTAAAAAGTAGTGACCTTTCATGCTGCAGTTTCAGGAGACACTCTTGGTTACAATCTTGTTTATATTCCACAGTCCCTGCCACACAAAGCACTGTTGTCATAGTTATTCTGGCAAAATATACACTGTTCTCTACACTGTGAACCATGAACTATAGATATAGCCTGACAAGAAAGCAAATTAAAATGCTGTACAAAAATGTTTGAGTTTGTAGTTTTTATTTTTCAAACTCTATCAGTCCGTTGATTGAGACAGCCACACAGGCAATGGTCCTGTAACACCACTGGAGTATGAGTATGCATAAAAGAAACTCCTGAAATCACTGTTATCACTCAAAACATAGTTTCTTGAAAATTCGTCCTCTGTCTACAACATTTTCTGTAGGGACTAAAGAGGCCTAAAAATTGCATTTATATATGAGCTGATCACTACTGGTTCAGTCCATATGTTTCTTAGAGGGGTGGTCTACAGTAAGAATGTAATGAACCAAGGAATACATGTCTCTCTTTAACTTATTTTCTAGAATATAGTAGAGGGGTGAAATTTTGTCATTAGGTTTGTCTCTTGAAAGTATTTTGTAGGTGTCATTTGAAAAGTCGTACTTGAGAGGCCATAGATGGGTTCAATGTCTGATAAAATATTTTTTTACTGGTAGCTGTGTTTTCTTGACTGTGAGAATTTATTCTACTGTGTGATACCTGCTTAGTTTCAGCCATGCAGTTTCTGTGAGGGTATTAGATGCAGCAAAGCTAGTATTTCATATTTTTTGGATTTGTAAAAGCTATGTTTTCTCATACAACTTTCTTCTCCAAAAAGAAGAGTTTTCATAATGGGAAACAAAACTGACTACAAATGTCCATTTTTCATGCTGTATGCAGACATTGCACACATTATCAGGTAGTTAATAATATTAACTTTTCCTGTTTTGCAGATAGAAAATTGAGATCTGTTATACTGAAAGAATATCTTAGGGCCAGGCCAGTAGGGAGGAATCAAGAAAGACATTTAGATGCTAGAAAGGTGATTTCCTTTATACTCAACTAATAAGTTTCTGAAGTATAAAGTAATTATGTCCTTTTGGATTTCATCATATGCTGCATGTTTTTTGTTTTGTTGTTTTTTGGTGGGTGTTTTTTTGTGGCACCTATGTTTGCTGTAATTATAGGGTAGATAGCTAGGATAGAATGGCTCAGTCTTTTGATCAGGTTAGCATCACTGAAAATAGCAAGGCTGTAACAGGTATTAAGAAAAGATATGGCTTTTACTTATTTATTTAGTTGAGACTGATAATTTGTACACTGGGAAACCAGTTTCCAGCTCTGAAGAAACACATAGGCCTTTCATCAAGAAATGTTTTCAAATCCACCATTGTAAATTAGCAAAGAAAAATGGTACCTTGGTTTATGGGAAAAATATTCTATGCTCTTATTTCTCTACTCGATACAAATATATATTTTTTTTAACTTGATTCTACAGGAGTGTATAAAAGCCAGGAGGCTCGGCTAATGCTCCACATATATCTCATTAAAGCACCTTCTCATACATCTGTGAGCAAGTTGAAAGATGAAAAATGGGCTATGGATGGTTTTGTGAGTATATTTCCACTACAAAAAGTAGGAAGGTTAATATTTTTTTTTGTATTGAAATCATGCTTATGTTCTACACCCAAAATATTCCGAGACTTGGCAAATTGAGACTTGCAAGCAATACTGATTCATTAAACCAAATTAAAATTTATTGTGAGGTATAGGAGACCAGTCTTAGATATTTATTCCAATGTACTGAGAAATTTAATCATAATGATAATATAATATCAATCCATAGTAAATTATAATATGTATTATTGTTATAATAGAGAATGTTATCATTAGGCTAGCAGTCATTAGGCTAGCACATAACTCAGAGGAGGAGAAGGAAAGAGGGGTAAAAAGAACGAGCAACAGCCAAGATGGCTGTGATGTGATGAAACCATGAAAAGGAAATTCCTTAGAACAGCTGCCCAGGAAAGTGGTTAAAGCACCATACCTGGAGAGATTCAAGAAATAAGTAGTACTTAGAGGTATGGTATAGTTCTGGTTCTTTTCAGAGTTAGGGTGATGGTTGAACTAGGTGATCTTAAAGGTCCCTTCCAAATTAGGTGATTCTTTGATTCTCTGACAGATAGGAAAACCAAGTAACATCCAACATATTACTATGGATGGAAAAAGCTGAATGTGTTGAAGAGCTAAGAATTTTTATTTGCCAGAGTAATTATGAACTCTTATATGTTGTCTTTTCTTCTTATCTGTGTAAATTTCCTAGAAAAGAGAGGGTGTTCTTAATGACAGTTGCTGGTCAAGAGTATTAGGATATTTCTCTTCCAAATAGATACTTGTAGCAAACTCTTCCCTCCTTAATTCATAGTACTTTTGTTCACAGGTTTCTGCTGAACCTGATGGAGCAACATATGTTTTTCAAGGATTCATCCAGGGTAAAGATTATGGACAATTTGGACTTCAAAGATTAGGTACTCATCAAATTTTTTACTAGTTCATTGTTACGTATTCTGTTTATCATGTCCAGTAATATAAAGATATCTACAGGATGTTAGTAGCATTGATATTTTATGGAAGACTAAGATATTCATGTCTTTAAAATTCTCATTTAACTAATACTTAGAGTGTTTTGTCAGAAGTTTTAAGTGTTCTCAACCTACAGGTATATGAATACAGCTGAACATATTATGATGATCCAATCACATGGTGTTACTGAACTCAGAAGTTTATGGAGTAGTACATGCAAGGAGTAACAGACACTCATTTTATATTACATGTTTTTCATGTTATTCATTCTAGGTCTCAACATGTCTGAGGGTTCAAATTCATCTAATCAACCACATGGTACAAATAGTAGTTCAGTGGCCATTGCTATCCTTGTGCCTTTCTTTGCCCTTATATTTGCGGGTTTTGGCTTTTATCTTTATAAACAGAGGTAAGTATGAATTATGTATATAGAATTACTGTATGATTTGATGGTTTTATTGCCTTCAGTCTTTGTTAGTGTAAATAAAGCTTTCTCAAAAGCATACGATGTTTGCAGAATATGTCTGTAGACAGTTTTTCTTACCTCCATTGAGGTCCAACAGAATGTCTGAGAAAATGGTTTATTGCTATACTTTCATCCTTAAGTATTTAAAAAAACTCTAAATTAACTTCCCTCTTCATGATAACAAAATGGATGCTATAAATTATTGGCATGTGAGGAATAATATAATGAATATATTTTGCTTGTCCTTACAGTAGAAAGCCTGTATTTTTTTTTACTTGTAACAGAATTATGTCATGTCTTGAATGCATTATAAATCTGCTGAACTTTATTGGGTACTAATTCTTACCACAGATATTATAAAAAACAAAAAACAAACAAAAAAATGAAATATAATTTAATATAACTCCCATAATTGGAAATGGGACCTAAACTCTGTTCACATTCTTAAACTACATAGAATCAGAGAGGTAAACTGCAGTTATAAATACTTTGTCTTTCTTCTACAGGACTGCACCTAAAACACAGTATACAGGATGTTCAGTACATGAAAATAATAATGGACAAGCTGCTTTTGAAAACCCTATGTATGACACAAATGCAAAGTCTGTGGAAGGGAAAGCGGTACGATTTGACCCTAACTTGAACACTGTTTGCACAATGGTATAATGTGGTAATGACATGTCTTCAAAGTCTGGAAATTGACACACAACACAGTGCACACACAGATCACTGATTAAAGAAAGAAAAGAAATTTAAAAAAAATTAAAGCACACTTTTCAGGATATACTGGGTCACCTTTTCCTGAGGAATAGACAAGAATGGATTGCGATTATTTTGTTTTGATTTTGATTTTCATAAACTGGATCAGAATTGTTCTTTGTGTATACCACGGAGAGTTTTAAAAAAATTTGCTGCACTCCATGAGTGCTACTCACATTTTATTTGCTTTTTTAAAAAAGGAGGTTATTCTAAAACATAAAACATATTTGCATATATTGGAGGAGCATCCACTGTCAGTATTTCTGTGCTTTATAAAAAGTATAATAAAGGGACTGGGTTGAAAAAAAAGATATAGATAGCAAATAAGAATTACACTTACAAGTGACAATAGGTCATTGACTTCTCTTTAACAGTCACATTTTTCTCATGAGTTTGTACCTTTTTTTTTATTTGTTTATTCATCCCTGTTAGTTTTGTGGGGTTTTTTTTCTCAGAATGATTACTTTTTAAGACCAGGATGTAGTATTTAGAAATGGGCAATTTCAACTTACTGTTTTCATATCATGGGGGAAAAATTAAAATATCATGTTTTCAAGTTCATTTCCTTCCCTGCTTTGCATCTTGCTTCCTTTTCATTTTCCAAATCAAGCTCCTTTTCTCTCTTTCCATTAACAGTCCCCCAAATGGTAATGTTTCTACAATTCTTTAGTCAGTTATACAACCTGAAAAATTTTGCAATCAAGAAGCTAGTATGAACTGGGCTTTGTATCTGGCTGTATTCTTTACTGTTGAAGAGCATTCAAAAGAGTTACCATCTTACATTTCTTTCAGTCGTGAAAGCATAATTAAATATTTCCAATTAAAAAGTGCAGTATTCAGTAACATTAGTAATCCAATCCATATATCAAAAATATAAAAGTCCATTTTTCAATTCATGCTGGTAAAATTTTTACCATATCCCATTAGTTTATTCCTTCAGCATTTTGTCAAAATGCATGCATAAAGCATGGTGAAAACCCACTGAAACTGATGTATTCTGACCTACGAGGCAAGAGGAAGTTACAATTTGGAAATACTGTGTTTTCATGTCTATTTTATCTATATATTCCATAGTTTATGGAAACAAATCCTTACAGCTAATGATTTAAAATTGAATATATTACCATAGTGCAATGAAAAAAAATCTTAAATATCTATATAAAAATATATATAAAGCCATGATTTTAGTAGGGACAATCCATTCATTTTAGGGACAATTCCACAGCCCTCGGATACAAGTTTTAGACATTCCAGAATCACTTCTAAGGAAATTCAATATTTTGTTTTACAGCTATTTCATATCAGGATTACTCAGTGGCAACTCAGTAATTTATTTGTTGTAGGTCATTGTCTTCCATTCATAGCATGACTCACAAATGCTGTGTGTTAGCCAGTGTGAATTATGTGTTATTGTCCCTTTCAGAAATTAATAATTCTGTGAAAATCTAAACTTTTTATTACCCTAATAGAGAGTGCCTACCAAAAATCATTGTACCCAGGACTGCTGCTTGTATTTCTATAATGTTTGATGAATTTCTTATAAACCATTTTACAACACTTTGTTTTGAATATTCATACAACTCTGTCAAACTGTACTCTACTAAAAGGATGCTGTTTTATATTTTATACCATTGGTTGTTATTTATTCTTTATTCAAATGACTGCAATAACTATGATTCATTCATTAATGTTAAGGTTAATACATTTGAGATCCTTTAAAATATTTCTTCTGCAACTGGCTACTCCTCTTATATTAATGCATACACTTTTGTAAAGAAGTATATTTTTATGAAAAAGGATTTGTAAAAGTATGATGTAAATTTTCAGTGCAATGTAAACAAAATAAAATGGACAATTGCTTTTTTTAACCATGTTTCTTCTTTGGAAGATGAGCTTTAAATTCATTTCAGTCATGAAGTTGAGAAAATAACCAAATTAATAACTGAAATTTTAGGTCTATAAATCATGTTATTTTTTTATTGAATCCTCCTGTGAATTTTAGGTGAAGTAACACAACTTAGGTTACTTTCACAGATAACCAATGAGCAGAATATGTAAAATTATCTGTTTACTAATATGTTTGAATAGAAAAAATGTATTTATTTTTTCAAAAAAGCCTATACTTGTTGACACAGTGAAAGGCACAGAAAAAACATTTTCTGTTAAAAGAAAAAAAACCTTAACAAAACATTAGTGTCCTTAAAGGCTATAGACAGATTATATTGCACATAAATTTTGCTACCTTTTTCTGCAGAAATGTGCAGTAAGTACACAATTACAGGCAGTACCAAAGCATGCAGTATTTTCTGGCATAAACAAAACCCAATGTAGTCTATTAATGACATTGAACTAGAGGGGAGTTTCAGCTTTTTTACTATAGTTTTAAAACTGTCTTTTTAACTACCCCTTTTGCTGTTAAGTATAGCAAGTGAATGTAATATTCTGATCTGAAATGCCATTCATGGGATAATGAAGGGGAAAAAATCTGATATTCTTTTGTGACTGTGGTGCTTCGTATAAACTGAAAAGGCCTAGTCAGTCCCACAATGAAATCACTTAAGACTGTGTTGTTAAATAGGAGTAACTGTAAAAAGGATGGTGTGAGGATCATGCACTAATGTTTTTGGAGTGAATCCTAGAGCAAATTGTTTAATTATGAAAAGCAAAAAAAATCCTTGGCACAAAGTGACCAAACTTTTATATGCAACCTAGAATCTAAAGTGAAGAAGCACTTCATTTTTTTGCTATATGCTTTATATAGTTTAACGTATAAAAATAAATGAAACTTACATGAACTTTTTCAACAATTCCGCAATGCTTAAGCTAGTATCCAGCTTGTACTTTTCGAGAATTATGTTGACTGCATTGTAATAGAGGGTAAACTCTGCACAGTAAACCGGGGGGGAGGGAGTGGTTGTGGTGGTTGGATTGGGTTGGTTGGAAGGTTATTATTTTGGTTTCATTTTGGAGGTGTTTCTTACTGTAGTTCTTGAGCTCTTTGACTCATAAATTGTGTATGAACTGTTCAGTTTTATTGTGAAAAGAGTGGTTTGTTTTCATGGTGGCACACGGAATTTCCCATTTCAGTTGGTTGATTGGTGTTGGTCAGCACAATCTTCTCACTCTTGCTTGTTTTTCTCAGGAGGATAGCTGAAATTCATTAGATTTTTTGTACTCAGGCCAGTTTGGCTACATTATTCAAGAAAGCAAACTACACCAGGAAAATAGAATCATAGAATCATAGAATAGTTTGAGTTGGAAGAGACCTTAAAGATCATCGAGTTCCAACCCCCCTGCCAAAGGCAGGAACACCTCCCACTAGACCAGGCTGCTCAGTGCCTTGTCCAGCCTGGTCTTGAAGGCCTCCAGAGAGGGGGCATCCACAACCTCTCTGGGAAACCTGTTCCAGTGCTTCACCACCCTCACTGTAAAGAATTTCTTTCTTATGTCTAGTCTAAATCTACCCCCCTCCAATTTACATCCATTGTTTCTAGTCCTCCCATCCGATATTATGTTAAAAATTCCTTCCCCTGCCTTTCTGTAGGACCCCCTCAGGTACTGATAAGTTACTATGAGGTCCCCTCTNAAGATGTTAAATAGCACTGGTCCCAGTACTGATCCTTGGGGAACACCACTCGTCACTGGTTTCCACTTGGACAAGGAGCATTGACTGCAACTCTTTGAGTGCGACCATTCAACCAGCTCCTTATCCAGCGAGTGGTCCATCAAACCCATTTTTTTCCAGTTTGGTGACCAGGATGTCATGCGGGATGGTGTCAAATGCCTTGCACAAGTCCAGGTAGATGATGTCAGTTGCCCTTCCTTTGTCCACCGATGGTGTTACTTCATCATAGAAGGCAACCAAATTGGTCAGGCATGATTTGCCCCTGGTGAAGCCATGTTGGTTGCCTCCAATCACCTCTGTGTCACCCTCCATGTGTTTTAGCAACCCTTTTAGGAGGATCTGCTCCATGATTTTGCCAAATGTACTTGAATACAGAGATTGTTGTGCAAAACATGTAGAAAGTGCCCCAGCTACCAAGTAGACTGAAGGTCTAAGTGTTCCTGCTTTGGCAGGGGGATTGGACTAGATGATCTCTTGAGGTCCCTATCAATCCCTGACATTCTCTGATTCTGTGAAAGACAGAACAGCTATAATAAGGTAAAACTTTAAATAAAATTTAGTAGTCACCAGAATGTTATGACATATCTGCAAGTTCACGTTTCTAAGAATATACATAATATTTATCAGAGCAAACTGATTTTGATTACCCAGTTCTGATAAAATCATTTATTTTTCTAAGACTAAAGGAAAATGTATTATAAAGTCATCCTAATGGCCTATGTTTCATTGAAAGGAGATTACATCTGGACACTCTTAATTTTGCTGTCGTAATTCTTTTGAGACATCCTTCTTGGTGTTTTATCACATTTTGCAGTAGTAAGAGTTTAATCTGAGATAAAGGATGGTATAAAAAAAAATAACCCCTTTCAGTTGTGGAGAATAAATTCTTCTCTTAGAGAAGAATTTCTCATGTATAAACTTGAGAATTTGCAAATACAAGACGAATCACCACATTAATGGTTAGGCCACTACGGAAATGCCCAGTAGTTCAATTTGAGTAACAAGTCCCTCAGATTTTTTCTTCTGTTTTCACTAATGCACATTCAGAAATAGGTTGAAGCTAAAAAAAGTGGTCAAAATCCAGTAAAAGTACATAAAAAAAAAGTCTGGGAAAGCATAAAGGGAAAACAGATTGATGTTCTCTGTTAACAAGTTAAATGATATTGTATATCATCAGTGATTATGAAACCAGAGGAGTAGTATTAGAGTGGTGTGATTTTATCTTCAAGGCCCTCAGAGCAGTTTAACCCATTCATTTTTCCTGTGCTAATTTCTTGAGAAAAGTATTTCTTCTTCCACCTTTTACTAGTTGAGAGTTATTTCTCTCCTGGTTTGAAAAGCTGTTTGACCAAAAAAAAGAGCAGCTTAGGGACAGGAAATTTGAAAATCATTGTTAATAGGATCCATTTTATGTTACTAGAATGCTAGAAACTATGAAATAATGCTTTCTGACAGCATTTATGGGATTTAGTTTTTTTATTTAGATAAAATCAATACATTGAAACATCAAAACATTAAAACAAGATCAAAGTGTAAAAATGTCAAGACTTGTAAATTTACACTTTTTATTTTATTTTTAATATATCTTTTTAGTTACAGCCATAGAGATGTGACAGTCTGCTGCTGTCATTGTTATCTAGAATGAGGTCCATATCTCTTAAAGTGATGAACAAAGAAAATTAATGAAAAGCTCTCACTGCATTTACTAGTGTTATTTTTACATTGTGTGTAAGTCTAAGATTGGCAAAGAGGAAGTAGGACCTATATTAGGTGTAAGAGTGATTAAATAAAATGTATATCTAGTAAGTAGATGTGCTTTCTCCGTTCTACTCTGGATGCAGAAACTGTCAACATAGAATCAGAATGATTTGGGTTGGAAGAGACCTTAAAGATCATCTAGTTCCTACCCCCGCTGCCATGGGCAGGAACATCCTGCACTAGATCAGGTTGCTCAGAGCCTCAGCAAGCCTGGCCTTGGATGTCTCCAGGGATGGGGCTTCCACCACCTCCCTGGGCAACCTGTTCCAGTGTCTCACCCTCTCATGGTGAACACTCAAGTCCTTCCATTTTTCCCCCCACTTTGCCTCTAGGCAGGTTCCACATACCCCTCTTTTCTCCCATCTCTTGCCTCTGCCCCACACCAACCCCTTTCCCCCAAATCCCACACACCTGGGCTCCACTGGAGACTCCTCCCCTCCACAGCTGTTCTAAATCACACCCCTCAACCCACCCACTCTCCTATTTAACACCAGTAGG
>VZTY01009309.1:7228-32814 GCA_013400935.1 Turnix velox | reverse complement strand
AGCCTGGAGAAGAGAAGGTCTCCCCACAGCAGCCTCCCAGCACACGAAGGGGCTGCAGGAGAGCTGGGGAGGGGCTGTTTGCCAGGGCATGGAGACACAGGATAAGGGACAAGGGTTTGAAACTAGAGCAGGGCAGGGTTAGATGAGCCAGTAGGAAAGAGCTCTTCCCCATGAGGGTGGTGAGACATTGGCCCAGGTTGCCCAGAGAGGTGGTGGAGACATCCAAGGCCAGGCTTGCTGAGACTCTGAGTAACCTCATCTAAGGCAGGGTGTCCCTGTTACTGCAGGGGGTGGCACTAGGTGGCCTTTTGAAGGTCCCTTCCAATCCTGTGATTCTACAATGAGGTATCTACTTCAATATTACTATTTAATAATAGAGGTAAATAACTATAATTAAATAATAATTATTAAATAATTCTACTTAATAATACAATACAAGATAACGGATAAGTATGAGCCATTTTATAATAGCAGACTCTGCCTTTACAAAATGTGAAATTTTTCTCTATAGGTTACTTATTTAACTGGTTATTTTAATCCAGTAGCAAGGATAGCTATGCACTTGCTCTACATCTCTTTCCACACAATTTGAGGGCTAGAATACCAGTTGAGACAAATTGGTACAGGTCAAAAAGGCCTTAAATCTTTCTTGCAGAACACAGAGACAGCTGCACAGCATACGAGTTGTTGCTGCCAATGAACAGTCAGGAGAAGGAAAACAGATCTGCTTAGGAGACACAGAAAGGAAGGCAGGCAATTTTGGACCCAAAATCTTAAAACAGGTTCACGATGTCTCAAATATCCACATAATTGTTTACCTTTAAATATACATTTACATACATTAATGAAATACAGAGATGGATCTGAAAGGGATTCTCGAAGTTTTCTGTATTTTTTACAATGGCTGAGCACATCCTTACCAGTATGATTCAACAAGATACTCTTCTTCTTCTGGCTGCCATCTGGTGCCACAGTGAGTTTCACTCGCAGAGTTTTGCTGGAACTAGGAGAATGGTTTACTGAAGCATCAACTACCTCATAGATGGTATGAAGCAAGCTTGTAATATCCTATAGTTGGGTTGAAACACAAATAGAGACACTGTTATAAGATGGTATGAAGCCTACAGCTTCAGTACTTAAAACTGTCAGCCAAACAGGCCTAAATTAACTCAAATTAATGTCCAGGCTTCAAGCAGTTTAAGAGGCTGCACAGAGGCAACAGGAAACCTTGTGGCCATATGCTCTGCTGCCCAGGCATTTGGGTTCATGTTCCACACCAGTTCCTCCACAACCATCTCAACTGCCTTGTCTTCTGGCACTGAATGAACATGGTCATCAGCATGGATGTGTACCAAGATCCAGGTTAGGGATATCCATAACTGCTTAATGCTCATGTGGATCTCTTAAACACCAACAAAATCATTTTAATTATATGATTCATTTACTCATGGTCTTAATTTGGGGTTGAAAATTCTAGAAAACTGACAGTTATGATTTGGGCAAATGAGTCTGCTTGGGTTATTCACAACCTTCTCATCTACCAAGGTTCTAGCCAGGTAAGAAGCAGCTACAACACAGCCTGAAACTCCTGGTGCTTTCCAGTTCTTTCCAGTTCTAACAAAGCAATTTCTGAGGTGCTGATCTGGTAGGAATGGTTTTCACCAGCAAGTTTTGAATAGTGACTGAAACTACTTTCTGATAGCCTTTTTTGGGAAGTTAATATGGTAATGACTTCTGTTACCAAATTTGTGTTTTACAGTTACGTCTATATTTATCCCCAAAGAATTTTCATCTTCCAGTAGCCTGCCAGGGGACTGAGCCAGTTTATGTTCCCCTTGATAGCTGTGCCACCAAACATTCTCTGCATCTAAGAAAGTCCTTAAAGAATTTTCTTAAACCACTGACACATTCACCCTCTACACACCAGCTTGTGCATTTCACTTTCCTCAGGAAATTCAGCCTCAAATATCAAGAATAAAAGCGAGTTATACTTCCCTCTCTTCTGGCACAGCATGTCTCAGAACCCACCCACCAAAACAACTAACTTTTCTGAACAATGGATTATGATTTTTGCTAGTCATACAATTTTACAGCTGCTTTGCTTAAAGACTGCTGAGCACTTCCTGCACAAAAGCTTTCACCCCATATTTCTCAAACTTTGTCCCTTCTTACTTAAACACTATTCAATTTCAGCATTCCTCCTTTTCTCAAAAATATTTTTTGCTTGATTTTTTTAACCAAAATTGACTTTGAAGCCATTTCTAGTTAAAAAAAATTGTGGATTTTTAAATTGGCATATTAAATGGGTAAAGAGAAGCAAGAATTTAAAAAAAACTATTTCTCTCCTTTGTAGCAAATAGATTCTACTAACAGCAGAAATAGGCTGCATGAGTCCACCAAACATGAAGGGCATCTAGTGTGCAGAATTTCCACTGTGATGATTAGTTTAATCAAGCAAGAAACTAGGATATTTTTCTTCAAAGGGGAAAACAAACACTTGCCAGGCACTACCCAGCCACCACATGCCAACCTAGATTTCTTTGTGTCTTTGCTTATTGAACACTAAAGTTGTTTTTTCCCAAACAGTGTTCTTCATTCCTTATAGAGCCCATGTGACTCAGAAAGCTTCTGTTCCAGACACCATTTCTGTACTTCTAAGGAACATAAGTAGTAGGGGGATGTAGATATTTTTCCAGCTTATATTCATAGAACTTCTTTGAAGGAAACTAAAAGGCTTTTCCAAGGAAATTAACTGAACAAAATTAGGTATTTGCACCAAAAAAAAAAAAAACCCAAACCAAAACACAAACAGCATACCAACAAAACATTACAAAAACCCCAAACCAAACAACAAACAAACCAACCACTGAGCTTAATAACACTGACAGAAAACATTGTAACTTACATCAGAGACATAACTTTGGCTTTCCTCAAAACCAAAAGAGAAAGTCAGACTTTCCCTTAATTTCCCCTTTCTCTAGCACAAATCCTCCAGCCCTGGCTGAATTTGTGGCTTCTCTGATACAAGCAGGCATTGCTCCTCTAGCCATTCATTCCACTGCTGCTTCAGATCATGAGATTATATCATGTTGAAAATAAAGGGAAAACCAGCAAATTTCAAGAGAAGGGCTAGTCTCATACATGGTAACCCCAGAAAAGCAAGTATCCTTCAACAAGCCAAAGTTTTGGTGCCGAGATGTGAATACAGAAATTGCCTCAGCCCTCCTCATTCATTACAAAGGATATGAGCAATAATAACTAAAAAGTGAAAGGAAAAAAAAAAAAAAAGGAAACATAAGAGGCAAACATTTTCAGCATTAAAAATGCATGAAGAGAAATGTCAGTATGAGTTCATTACCTTTCTCTCAGAAAAAAAACAACAAATGTCTTATTTGTACTTTGTCTGTAGTCTGATTTTTACATACAGCAGGATGTTTTTATTGCAATATCAGCTTCGTTTGATCACATACACTTTGGATCCTTCCTATTTGGAAGCTGAAAGGAGCTTCATTTTGTACCTACTCAACAACTAGCTAGGAAGAAATTCCCTTTTTTTTTTTTTACTCCTGACAAGCAACTTTCTTTACGTGCTTCTTCCTGTGCAGCCATTCACAAAAGAAACTCAATTTCCCAAGAAGGAACTGATTTAAAGAAAAAAAAAAAGGCTGGTATTTGTGAAGTATAATTGCCTTCAGAGAGCTCAGTATAGAACCTCATGGATCAAAACACATCAGTTCAATTATCCAGGTTTCAAGTCTGATTACAAATATCATTGTGAAGATAATTACAGTGCAGCTGTCAGCTCTAAAAAGGCCTGCACTACATAATGAATTGTCCTCTTATGGAATGAAGGGAAACATCATTAGCCAAGTTTTGTAATATATATATTAGAGAAGGAAGTTATCTCCCACTACACCAAAAGGACAGCAAAGTGGTCATATTCTGTGACAGAAAAAAGAGCAACTCAATAGCATACAGTAATGCTAATTTTATAATTTGTCATCCCAATGATTATGCTTTCATAATGGGTTTGTCTCCTCAAGTAGCATGACTAGATCTGAATTTCTAATTAGAAAGTCTGCAGAATAAGTCATACAAGACTCTAGGAGGAAATCAAAGCACTACTAACTTCTGAAGATCTAAAGATCCAGAAAAAGTTTCACCAAGATGGAATTTGAATGCTCTTGCAGTGATCTGTCATTGCATAAAATCCAAGGGAAATTTTATCCAGTAACTAAATCTGTATCTTATTGTAAACAGTTTTCAAATATTTTAACAAAAAAAATAAATTTAGGTTACTTGCAAATTTGCATGCCACCTACAGAGAAACTTGATTTAACGTTGTGTATTCCTTTGAACACTCTCTGGCTTGAAGTCCTATGTTTAAAATGCAACACTTTCAATCAAATGAAATGGACATGGGTAGGCAAGTCACTTCCTTTTCCAGTGCCTCACTTTTGCAACATCAAAAACAAGAATGATAAGGCTGGCTTCTTTTTCTAAAGCACCTTGAGGTCCAACAGCTAGAAATCTCTCTGTTAAATGCAGCCATAAATCCAGGAGACATTAAAGAGGAATTTTCAAAGGAGAAGAAAAGACCCACACTAAGCTTTTCTCACAAGAACACTGGACCTTTGTTTAGAAAAACTGACCAGTTCTGAAAACATTTTCACCAGCACACTAAATGGTGCTGGAACAGATCAGACATCTTCCTCAGTCTACCCCTTCTGTCCCTACACCAGAAACATGCTTCACATACTTTAACTGAAAGCATGTGTTCCTTTCATTTTAATTGAAGCTATTCACATGTTTAACATTCACCATCTTTATGCCCTTTGCTGGATGAGGAGCAGAGCTATTTCATGAACAACACTATCAAGCCCACTATGTCTAACAACAGTCTCTCAGGGGCTAACAGAAGGAGAAATTCTGGGTCATATAAAGAGACTTGGAGTCCTTTTTTTGTGGCCAAGATTATCTAGGAGTTGATACTGTTCAGTCATTCTTGCACAAACAACTCTCAAATAGCATCTGGATTCAGCAGAAGACAAGCGGCAAGATGGACTGTACAAGTGACACTGAACAGCTTGTGAAAGAAGTGAGAAACTCTGCAATGGTGCAGACTGTTGTTTCTGTCTTTGGTCACAAGTAGAGAGCTGAAAATCATCAACCTATTTGGTCCCTTGGTTAAAAGAATTTTTTTTTGGCACAAGTTCAAGCCTGAACATAGCAACCCCCAGACCTCAGAGCAGTGTAATTTTCAGACTCCATGCAGATCTGGTTTCAGTGGAGCTGCAGCTGGCTCTCAGAGCAGAGAGAGGGAGACTTTGGTTGTAACTTACTCTCTAAGCACAGTCAAATTAAGCACTCTGGTGTACCACATAATCACAAATAATTATTGCACATATACTTAAAAGCATATTCTCATTATGTTCAGCACATGGAACTCCCACTGACATTAATGGGTGCCTGAATGTAAAGGACACCCACGTGTGTGGGTTTGGGTTTTGTGTGTTTTTCCTCTGCTCTTGTGAGAGTCACAATAATCTGGTAATGAAGGGGTCTGGAATGATCTGGGTTCAATCTGCCACTGGGCTCTTGTGAGACTTAAGGCAATTTCATTTTTCTGGTCTCTATTCCCTACACATCAACAACCACAGCAATGTTTCCCCACTCCCACTCTCCTTCCCTCACTCTATTTCTCATCTTCCCATTTCAAACTCTAGGCTTGGCCTGCAGCTTTTCATTTGGTTACAATCTTGAATGAGATTTCTTTTAACTACTCAAAGCACTATAAGAGTAGAAAAAAAATTTAAAAGCCTAGTAATGATGTTTATATGCATGTTAAAAAACTTAAACCACCACCACATTTGGCAAGCTCTTCTTAAGTATTTTATTAAAAGAGATTAGATTCCCCCTTCCATTTGCCCTCATGATATTTAAGGCCACCATACTTTGAGGATTCACCCTATCCCTTTCAATCAGTTCTTACTGAGTCGAGGCAGTTAAAAAATGCAAATTTTCATAATTATCTGAGTGCATGGGAGTCAGAAAACACTCCATGCTCAAAACACAGTGATAGCACACTACAGTAAATCTCAGTGGAAAACACTGAAGCATCATTCAATTTAGATAGTAATCATTGTGTAAAAGGACTGTATTCTAATCTCTGTGTCCTCTTATTTCCTGTGCAAAGCAGAAGCCAAATATGACTTCAAGACATGATGATAATAAAAAACACATGAGTGTTCTTTGATAAACATTCACTACAGTCATTCAGCAAGTACTAACAATGTTATAAATAATTTGGAGGGAGAAGGTAGGGAGCAGCCCAATATTAAGGAAAACAACAGAACAGCACAGCTAGTCCTACTGGAAATAATGTCAAAAGGCAACCTTGCTATTTGATTAGCTTAACTCTCAGAAGCAAGACAGCAGCCAGAACAACAGACATTTGTAGGTGTTTATTTTGACAATGTGTTTAGCTGTTTCAGGTATCTTTCCTCCTCAAACGCCAGTACTATTTTTTAAAGGCTAACCTCAGATATTAAACAACAACCAGCTTAAAAAGTGGTACAGTACATCTGCAAACACTCAACTACTAGTGGGATTGTTTCAGGGAGGGAAGGATCCATGTAGTTTTAAGACTGGAGGGGTCTCTGAGAACAAATGCTCATTGCACTGCATAACATGCAAATAGTTCGTTTTGCTGCTAGCTTTGTCTGTCTTTATAGGTGTTGAATTTTATTTCAACAGACATTTCCTTTGTTATGTTAAAATGTTTGAGGTGGCAGGACATCTCTATTTCATAGAAGAAAAAATGTCCCAGTTACAAAAGACTTCTCTTGTTAGCACACAAAGGGGCAGCTGTCCTTTGCTTACCTCACGTGTGACTCTTCCGTTGTTATCAAAGTCATACAGAGTGAAGGTCCATTCTTGCCTGTTATCTTCCTCTACAGACACATCACATTGCAATTCCTAAGAAACATGCAAAGAGCAGCTGATTACCTAAAACAAAAGGCCTTTTTGCAGAGGAGACTCCTTAGGAGGAGGCTTCTTGCTTCCTTCCTCCCTCCCTGGTGGAGGGAAGCCTTCAAGATACATCCCAGGGAGGCCTCTGTTCACCATACTGAAGGCATCTCACCACAACCACATCACAGCCTTGACTTCCTTGGGCTAGGCTTTGGGGAACCTGAAAAATGCTTTCTACTTCCATTGTACAAAACACCAAAAGGTACAAGGAAACTATGGCCTGAAGCTCTTGAAATATAATAAGATTTCCTACTAAAAAGTTAGAAAGAAAACTCTGCTTAACTCAGTAAAAGAAAGATAATCAAAAGAGACTCTGGGATGGTGATGACACAGCAGTGCCAGTTGTGGTCATTGCTACAAACTGGACACATGGCACCAATCCCCACCAGTGAGACCTGTACTTAACACAGAGGTTAGTGCAGTACAGCACTGTGCCACTGATGAGCCTGCACAGGGACTGGCAAGGAAAAAGGAGGTGAGAGCAGCACCCAAACTTTATTTTAGCTGCACTTTTGTGACAGCCTGATCTGTGGAAAGCCTGCAAGAATCAATCTCTTGAAGGGAGAAAAAAAATGAAAGTCTCAAACCAAACCCAAGACTTCAGTCAAGAACAAAGGCTGCACTTTGACTGACTCCAGTCACCTGGTTGCAGATTGTTTGCTTTCTCTCAAGATCTGCACAAGCAAAATTCTCCAGAGCCACAACAACGAGAACCAGAAGAGTTACAGTGCAATTAAAATGAAAGCCACTGTATGCAAGTAAAATAAACCACTCCAAATAGATTCAGCATGATAGAGCTGAAAATACCTGGTTGATCTTCTGACTTGAAACAAATTCCCTGCAGCAGTTCCCAGTCCCCCTGTCCCCTGCTGAGTTCAAAGTCGGCAGCTCCCTGCTGCAACCAGCCCAGCCCGAGCTGCCAAGTGCCCCACGCTCTACTGTGGAAACACCAGCTCACATTACATAAACATTCCTGGCACCTTAAAAGCCAAATCACATTCACCTCAGGTTTAGTGCTCATGTCTCAGCATTCCCATTTCTGATTCTTTTATACCTTTGAAACACTCACCAATCTCTTAGCTCCTGGCTTACAGAGCTGGAAAAACTTACCTTTTGTAGAACAAGGGGGAAAAAATGTCAATACTTGGTTTTTTGCCACGTATTAATACCTCCCTGTCTCACATTGCCCAGCATAACATCTTTATGTGAGGATGTGCTCTGCTTAGTTAGGAGCCATAGCAACCTTCCCTGCATTAGTCATAGAGCCTAGTCCCAAGTGCTAACCTTTATGTCATGCCAAGAACTACTTGAGAACAGAGACTTTGCTGCTGCAGCAGAGTTCTAGCTACTCTGGCATCAACCATGTTAGAGGGTGTTCTCCCACCTTCAAATATCAAGGCACTCTTAATTGTCCCATCTCAGCCCTTTCCTGTCCACAGATGCCGGCTATTCAAGGTAAAACTGAAAACGTGGCTAGAAAAAAAGTGGCATCGCTGTGCAAAAGAAAGAGAAGGCAGCAGGAAAAGTCATCTCCTCCCCAAAGGCACAAGAGCAACTTGCAACACCCAAACTGCCTGTGGGAAAGACACTTCCTTTTCATCAGCCTTACAACAGTAAAAATAAATCATACTAGACTACTGAATCTGCTCTGCAGAAGGAAAGGAAGGCTCGAGCCATACTACAAGGTGCCTGCGTGCTCTTTTCAATACCAATTGAGGGATGCAAAGCTCATTGGTGTGATAGGCGGACAGCACGAGGAACCAGTTTGCCACATTGCCTGCGGCATGGAAAGATGTGGCCGATACTAGAGCATCTTCCTCGTCCTCAAGACAGACAGCTCTCTAGCCTGATGACAGCAAATTTCAATACTCACATTTATTAAAACACTTCCTACACAAACAAAACCTGTCGACTACACACAATGTTTTCTGATGTTTGTAGGTCCAGCAGGAAAGAGACCATCAGCCTCATTGCCCTCCAGGATCGTTCTGCCCTGTGACTCCTCGTGTAGCAGGTCAGGGCTATTTTGCTCTGGAGGCTCAGGCAGAGGAATCTTATGATTATGAAAACTTTAGCAGCTTTTACAGCAGGCAGATTTAACCAAGTGAAACAGTCCATGAAAGTCCATCTAAAGATTTGATAACATGATAGCTGGCACAATGAATTACCAAGTAAAGGGTTAAACTAAATGCCTTCTCTTACTACACCTTTCAGATTCTAGAGAGGAATCACCATTTAAGCCTCTCTAAACCTGAAAACAAATCTCTCTCTTGCCATTCTGCTCCCTCCTGCACCCATGATGAATAGGATACACCTATACCAGATGACACTATTTGGTCTATAGGTTATTTTTTATCATAATTATGTCAGTGCAGGGAAACTTTAAAACTATAAAGGACTTACTTCAAACTTCAGTTGCTTCTTGGAACCTGTGCGTGTGTCACTTTCTTTTTCTGCTTTCTTTTCATCTCCCTCCGTCTTCTCTGGAGGCAAAGCCACTGTGAAAAACATATTTAAGAAAAAATGCTCATAAGGAAATGTCAAAGCAGTCTCATATTTGCAAATCTGTCTTCATATTTAGGGTGAAATTGATTTCAGCAAACTTGTGAGAGAGGATCATTATACTTCATTTGCTTTTGTGTTCTCTGCACATCTGGGGTGATTTCTGCCAACAATCTACCCACAGCTTTTGGTACACAGCCTCTCCTGCAAACATCACCAGTCACAGGAAGTTCAAACACAGTGTTATGAGAACATAAATCAGCAGAATTCTTTACATGGTAAATAAGCTGAATAATTTTGCAACACAGTGGAAGTTAGTGATGAATAGCAAAAATACATGGCATTCACCAGTGGGGAATGAAGTAATGAAGCCAAAATGATGGCTCTGTTTCAATTTCCCCCTTCAAATACATTCACACCTTCCAAAAAGCAAAACTACATGCNAATGATGGCTCTGTTTCAATTTCCACCTTCCAAAAAGGCAAAACTACATGCCAAAAAAGTCCCTTCCAACCCAATCTACTCTATGTGCAGAGAGTCACAGAGTTCCCCAGCTCACAGAGAGGAAGGACTCATCTAATAACCTTTCTGAATGTAGAGTTTGTGTGTTCAGATAGGAAGCTTTCACTTTAATGTGGAATTTCTGTAACAGAGAAAAAAATGTGCTCTGAAAAATGCATCTTCACAAAAAGAAACAAGAGTACAACTATCAGGGAAAGAGGAGTTACATCTTGCAGTATGGGCCTTAACAGAATTTAAATACTACATGCCAGAAATTATCCTCTTCGAGCTTTGTTGAACTTCGATCTGAAGAACTGATTGGCCTTGCTACTCTGGAGAATTATCCTTTGAAATCAGTTGCTCATTTTGGAGCACAGATGAAATGGGGAAATCTGGTGATCTCATCCTGATGTCAAGTTTTATTTGTCAACAAAAACTTAAGTCAAAATGAGGGAACTTCAAAGGGGAATATGGAAGTATTAAAGTAATATTTACAAGTGAGCAAATAATCTGTCTATGCATGTATCTCTACTGCTTTATCCAGAGCCAATGAACATTGGAAGATACGTGCTGGAGTGTGACTGTTTTGTCTGATTGGAGAACTGCAAGTGTTTGGTGTCTCCTTTCTATATTTAGTTTTGACTTGTGCTGGGTTTCATGAGGGATGCAAACACATGCTGAAGCTACTTATAAATAAAATGAGAATGTCTGGCTGGGACAGCTAAAACTGGCAGCCTACAAGCAAGATGTACTAGTGAGCCCCCTCTCAGGGTTCAGATATATTGACAATGTGAACTTCCTTTCTGCTCTGCCAAGATTATTAAATGAGACCAGACAAGACAGCTATCTCAAAAGAGAACAGAGAATTAACAGACTCATGTTTCCAAAGCCTGGGCCATCAGAAATAGGTCTACCTACAATATATCATCTCTGCAAAAATCCTGACTTATCTTGCGCTCAGATAACAAGTCCTGACAAAGGGAAGGGTCCTACGTGGACACAGAGAAACCTCCCTTTGTGGGAATTCACAACTGGAAGAGAAACCAAAAAACTATATTTATTGCTTCTTGTGGGAATAACCATATGCTCTCTGAGACAATGTTCCCTACAGAAGATTTCATGAACTGAAATACTGTATATGTTTTCTTTATGTTCTCCTTTCTTGTTCATTATTAATGGTCTTGTATTCACTTCTATAAACTTAAACCACTATAAAAATGCGTCTGGACAATATTTGCAATTGGAAAGACTATAAAGGAAAAATACTAACTTGGAAAAATTGTGAAATACCATTCTTTCATGAAAAACAAACTGACTGGCTTAAGTGTACTAGCGGATGTTTCTCTCTAAGACTGTTAATTACTACCACCTAACTGCTCACAACTGAGGTGGGGGAGGAAGAGAAGGGAGAATGAACACCAGTTTAAAAGCATCAAGGCTGAAGAAGTCTTTGTTTTCTAGAAATTTCTCCATCCCTAAGAAAAGAAGAGGTAATAATTCCAACTGTTCCTTAGGAATCACTGAAAAACGCAATCACGGGAATGAGGTAAAACCAATAGCTGTGCTCTGTGGATTAATGAGCACACAGCATTGAGCTCCAGACACTCAAACTGTCCTTCACTGACCTCCATCCTGCACCTGGGAATTAGAGTTCAAAACCAGCCAAAGTACAGCTGCACTTGGGTTGAAAAGTGACCATTTAAACTTTTACCATCACTGAGCTAATTTCAGATTTGCCAAAGCCTCATTCAAGGAAAGCATCAAAAGATGATCAAAGGGTTGGAACAACTGCCCTATGAGGACAGGCTGAAGGAGTTGGGGTTGTTCAGCCTGGAGAAGAGAAGGCTCAGAGGAGACCTCAGAGTAACTTCTCAGTACCTGAGGGGGTCCTACAGAAAGGCAGGGGAAGGAGTTTTTAACATAATATCGGATGGAAGGACTAGAAACAATGGATGTAAATTAGAGGGGGATAGATTTAGACTTGACATAAGAAAGAAATTCTTTACAGTGAGGGTGGTGAAATATTGGAACAGGTTGCCCAGGGAGGTTGTGGATGCCCCCTCTCTGGAGGTGTTCAAAACTAGGCTGGACAAGGCACTGGGCAGCCTGATCTAGTGGGAGGTGTCCCTGCCTATGGCAGGGGGGTTGGAACTCGATGATCTTTAAGGTCCCTTCCAACCCAAACTATTCTATGATTCTATGACTCTTTACCAAAGTCCTTCCCAAAGAAAGTACCTCTCAGTGGCCCTCTGGTTTTCAACTGTACCTGTGTCTTGGTCAGATGGATTAAGAAGCGCTTGTGGCCAGAACCAGAAAAGGATGAAACTCTGTTGTATGTTCAGGTTCTAAGTTACAGCTGCACAGCAGTTGGGAGTTACTCTAGGTACCCACGAGCTACCTCTGAAAGGTAAGTGATGGATCACAGGGCCTTAGCTCAGAAAGCAGAACTACAGGAAAAGCTATGCAATTCCACAGTGATAATTTATTGGTGGACATTGCCATTATCTTAACATCAGAGACATCACTGTGCAGTTTTTGAGAGAAAACAGAGTAAAGGTAAAATTGGAGAAGTGACAGAAATGCCAATTATGAAGTCAGCATCTGGCATACATGAAAGCCAACCTTTCCAAGTGAAGTATTTTTCAACTTCCACTCAAGTGGGATGGACTGGATTCCATAGCAATTCTTTAAAACTATGACTAGAAACCAAGGGACAGGATCATCATTCCTTGGGGAAAAACAACAAACCACATGCTAGAACCCGAGACTTGTGACGGAGGAGGATAAAAGGAAAAGAAGACATTGTACAGATACAGCAAGATGAAGAGCAGGAGTCACAAGCACTTCTGCAACAGCTGAAATTGAACTTCAGTAGCAATATCTGACTGGTGGAATTGAGCATCAAAGAGCTGGCTGAGCCCAGATGACATCAATAGGGTGAGGGTTTCACTTCCAATTTACAGCTTGAGATGAGGCAGCAGAACTTAGAGACAGAGACTGTAAGTACCAAAGGGATAGAAAGATAATTTATTGTGCCATTTTTCCTGAAGTCTCTGATGTCAACGTTTTTCCATTGCAAATCAGGTTTGAAAAACGTAACTGACATTCTCTGTTGACTACACAATAAAAACTACAGCAATAATAACAACCGTGTTTCAAAGTCCAAACTGAGAAGTGATCCTTTAATTAACAATTATGTTCACATTCAGATTTCACTTTTAATTTCTCCTGGAGGCCCCATTAAGCAGCCATTTTGGTTTTATTCCACAGAGTTGATTGAAATACACCTCTGATGGAGATAACTTTGCTTAAGGAAAGGTTCTCTTCTCCAGTGGAAAATGAACATTGGCAGAAGAGGAGTAGGAAGGGAGCAACATTCTTGTTCCACAGCCACCAGGATTATCAACACATAGAAAACAGGCTCACCCTGGGTCTGTGCCAAAAGCATGTATTCAGCCCTCTCTGACTGAAAGCTGAAGCTGATGAATTAGACACACCCTTCAGAACAACAAAGATCAAGCTACCTTCTCTGAAATTTGCTGTAGGGAAATTAATTGTCCATTTTATGTCCAGCAGGACAAGTCAGAGCAAATTTAGCAAGGTACCAGTCTGGGATGGTTATTTCAACATGCAAGTGTGGAAAGAAATCACATTCTTCTATTTCACTGTTTCCTGTTGATGGTCACAATACAAATTAAAGGTTCAATTGCACCCCACAGAGAGGGGGAAAAAAAAGATTCATGATGTCACAAGAGCCAGACCTGAGCAAGGGGAGGGAGAGTCAGGCCAGATCAGAGGGGCAGCAACTCATTTAGTGTGATAGCTGTCAAAAAAATCCCAACAAGAAAAGACAATCAAAATATGTTTTAACAATTCAGGCACCACATAATGATTCTCACTGACAAGTCATCACTGGGACACTGGGGATTTGCTAAACTGAAATTTACTCAAACGTTCAGAAGTTTTCTCTCCTGAATAAAAAAAAGCCCAACTCAGAGGTCTGTTGCAACACCACCTTCAGTGCCTTTTGCCAACCCCAATCATTTGACCTATGTAAGCAGAAGTATTTCCAAGTCTTGACACAGAATCTCTGGCTTATGTCTAAGTTTGGCATCTTTATTTTGGCTGTTGGATTTGGAGGAAAAATTATTTACTATCTCTTTATGAAAAAAAGATTTGTACTAAAGATGCAGATACAAAGGAGAACGTGATTTCTCTCTGCTAGCGAGGGTGTAACTCATACATGCCTAAAGACCAAACTTAGATTTCTCACACTCTTGCTGGAGTGAGTTTGCCAAAGGGAGGGAATTTGCTGAATTTTGCCAGTTTATGATTCCCTTTTCCAATTAGTTTCCCTACTGGCTGTATTTCATCAACATCAACTGCCAGATTAAATGCCTTTCTCAACCATCTTCATCCAATACACTTTGATCTTAAGTTCTCAAGCTTCAAAATACCTTTTGGATGAAGATCAGACATCACTAAACAGAACTGCTAATTAATTAAGCAAAGTTAAATTTTAAACACTGTTTGTTGTGTTAGCCAAAAGCCTGAACAGAACAGTTTGGTTTTTTTCCTCTTCCTCATCAGAGATCAAAGAAGATCATTTCTCCCTCCTCCATCAAAAAAGAAAGGGGTGGGGGAAGAGAGACAGGGCTGGGGGCAGGAGGAAGGAGAATCTCCAGAAGCTTTGGTCAGAATAGTTCAGGATGATCCCTGTAGCAGCAGGATTTGTGTTTGATCAGTGGGCATATCAAAAGCCACATTAACACAATTTGCTCTATCTGTGTCATTTAACATGTACCTCTTAAGTGAAAACTGTCACTGTCATATGGACCACTCAGCCCTCTCTAACAGTCTTCTGTGTCCCTGGAGCTCTCAACAGGCTGTGAAGTGTTGAGTTCTGCTGCTGAATGGTGACAGATGGAGACACCAACTGATCACTTGTGACTTCAAGCAAAAGAAGACAGACCTCTTTCCTCTAAAGACGACCACACACCAATTTTGGTTACAACTGCTAACTATTTTGCATTTTAAAAAATCCCTTTCCAGTGTAAAATGCAGGTATGCATGTTCATGTAGGATTTTCTACCTCAAATTTTACTTGTCTCTTCAGGCTTCCCTCCCCACCCCCTGAGATTCACAAGGGAAGAAAAAGAAGGAAAAAAGCCCACTCACTACATAACCCTTTATTCAATTGAAGGCAGAGTAGGTAGTGTTATTAATAATGCAGGCTTTGATATCAACTCGCTCTCATCTAACTTAGATGTTTAATGGGAAAATCATGTTACCACTACCTTTGCTATGATAACAGGCCCTCTGAAGGTATCCAAACTGCAATATTCGCTTCATCACAACTGCTTCCCATGAGGAAGAATGTCACTCTGACCCTCACAAAGCTGTTTTTTTAACAGGTAGCAATGTTTTGGACTTGTACTGCAACATTACTTTGGCTATGATGAATCCCTTGCACATCTGAGAGCTCTCTCATAGTTAATATTCAGCAGCAGGTGGTTCACTGTTCCCTCCTCAAAGCACTAGATGTTACCAAGAAGTGGAGAAGAAAAGAGAACACAACTGAAAAAGAATATAGTGACTAATAATGCAGCGTACAGGTGTGCAGGTACAAGTATACCTCTCCCTTTTCATAGTCATACAGGGGTGAGGAATGATACTGAGATGATATATCACATCCTGCAAAACATTCAGAGAAACAAAACTCATCAAGGCTTGATGATAGATTTAGACTAGACATAAGGAAGAAATTCTTTACAGTGAGGGTGGTGAAATACTGGAACAGGTTGCCCAGAGAGGTTGTGGATGCCCCATCTCTGGAGGTGTTCAAGACTAGGCTGGACAAGGCACTGAGCAGCCTGGTCTAGTGGGAGGTGTCCCTGCCTATGGCAGGGGGGTTGGAACTCGATGATCTTTAAGGTCCCTTCCAACCCAAACTATTCTATGATTCTATGACCCTGCCACCTTATTTGAAGTCAAGAGAGCACACAGGATCTCACCACAAGAAACTATTTCCAAAGAGCTAGAGCAGGTGATGGCTTATCATGTTTAGTAAGTCTAGTACAGCCTAAAGACCACAACCAGAGATGGAAGCCCACTGTCCTACCTTCTGCTCTGCTTCCTACTGCTCTAAAGAGCTCATATGTTTGCACCTCAAGATTCAGCTTCCCAGCTGGAGCTACACCGTTGGTGGAAAACTCTGCAATATCATGGTAGATTTTTCTTCAAATACAGTCCTGGTGATCTGAAAGGTCCCTTGAAATCTGGGCAATTGTGATTACGATCTTGAAATCTCAAGGGCCAGGGACAGCCTGGAACAGGGCAGGTGGGGAGTGCCCAACACAGTTCCCGCTGCAGTGGGCACTGTCCTATCTTCATCCAACAAAAGTATGCCAAAACCATCCTTCCATACCAGGGTGGCTCCACTCTCTGTAAAGTACCATTAAAATAACAAATCAAGAGCAAGCAGCACCACACTTCAAGCCCATGTCTCCAAATCCTTGAGAGGGATTATGACTCCCTCCTTAATAAATCTCCTGTGGATGGAGCTGCGGGCTGCCTTAGCTCCCCTCAGTCACCAAGCCAGCCTCCACTCCTCTGAAGTCCTGTGAAACTCCATAGGTAGCAGCCCTTCTGCTTCTGGATATTTTGGTTTACAGCTATTCCTTTCCTCTCTTTTTTGTTACCTTTACAGTTCTAAATCCTTTTTGGTGCAAAGTTGGGCTCTTTGTATGACATATTTTACTGGTGAAAGGACCTAGATTGCTGGATCAGGTTTCTAAAGCAAGAAGAAAATTATTACTGGTATTAAAAAAACTTTTTTTGGTAGGCTGAGGGCTGAGACCTTCCATCTAACAAGAGCAGCTGGACTCTGAACTTTTTCAAGAGCAGAAATGTTGCTTCAGATTAATTTCCACAGCCCCAAGGTGCTGCATTTATTATTTGCTTTTACTCACAAACTAGTAGTGGTTACCAAAAAAGAAAATAAAAAAATCTCCTCCAAACAAACAGCATTTTATCTTTTTCTCCATGAGAGAAAAGGTTGACTGCTACTTGCACTTTGAGGTTTGGATATGACTGAGATGAAACATCTGTTAAGAAGAAAGGTGTGGGGTGCTAAAAATATGTTTTGGCTTTTTTTCCCCTTTTCCACCAAACTTGAAACATGTGATGAAATTCAAGTTTTAAAATAAAACCCTGGAGCTACTTGAAACTATGAAAGAGTCCTCAATATCTGAGGCAAGTCAGAATTGCCACTGATCAAGCTGGGCTTTTATGAAGAGCAGACTTTAGAAGAAGCTGTAATCTGTCCAGGTAACAAAGGGCACTTGTTCTGCCTGGTGAGGCAAAACTTTGGGTTTCTGTAGCTGCTGCAGCAGAAGTGGAGTCAAAGCAAAAGCACCCTGACTGATACACACTTGGAATTTGGAATAGCAGTTGGAAAAAGCAATGTGCTTTTTGTTAAAATTGCCTCTGCAGGTCCACAGGTGTGGGCAGAGTGAGAGGCTGCTGTGTAGGAACCATCCAGCCCCAAGGTTCAAGTATCTGCTGTGCTTTACACCCAGCTAGCCATCCATATAAACAACAGCTCCTCAATTTGATCACAGAAATGTGAGAACTTTTTAATCCTATCATAAACTATCCTCATGAGAGACTCTCTGGGAAAGGAAATCTCTATGGACAGGAGAGTAGGGACTTACAGGAGCACGGGATCTCAACAACAACCTCCTGCAGAAGGTACCAGAGACCCAGCAAGGGGGGGCTCCAAAACCCAACTTGGCGTGTCAAGTCAAACTCAAAAGAACTGGCAACTTTAGGAATATTGGGGAGTTGGAGCAAGACATATTGCCTACTAAATACAATATTCAAGGGGTTCTACAAATGAATATAATGTTTCATGTAAAGGCAAGTGATCTGAAACACATTGTCTTCCGAAATAGCAAAGGCCAAATCTTTTCAGTTGCACAAAACTGGAATAATTCCATGAACACCAGCTTGAGAGTATTATCTGGCCCCAAATCTTTGCCTGGAAATATGCTCTAATTTCACATGGATAAAAAATAAAAAGAGTAAGTCACAAGAGAGTCAGAGAAGAATGGCATTTTGACTCACTTTTCAAAAACATGTGCAATAAAACCTCCACAAACAAGAAAAATAACTGGTAATAATTGTTGCTGGGAAATTAAAAGTAGAAAAGGACCTTTGTTCTTCGAGTAGAATCAATGAAACCACTGGTATTAATCATGTTTCCAGAAAAATTGTTTTCAAACTCCTGACATGTTCCCATATTTCATTCTTTGTTCTTGGTGGCGGATGTCCTGGGGCAAAGTTCAAGTGCAGCTTTGTAGTGCTGCACAAGTGCAGGAATGCATCTGGGCCACCACATGAGCTCTCCCTCAGAGATGCATCTCAGCCCATCAAGCCTGCCAGGGGGGATCAGGGTAGACTCTGCCTCCCAAATCATTCACCACTGCGGAGGCAGGAGAGAGACATAAAGGCAGATGTGACCAACCATCTCAGGTGGTGCTGAGGGCTTGAGAGTGTCCTCATGCTGTGGGAAGCCAGAGTAGAGCTGTGCACCAGCCTGCACTCCTGTGCACCCAGTGTGGCTGGCACCAAAATGTGCCAACAGAGGCTTCAATCCCTTCCTCCACTGCATCACTGCCTTTCTGTGCTCCACTTGCCCACATGGGTGGGAGCCATTAGAGGGGGATAGATTTAGACTAGACATAAGAAAGAAATTCTTTACAGTGAGGGTGGTAAAATACTGGAACAGGTTGCCGAGAGAGGTTGTGGATGCCCCCTCTCTGGAGGTGTTCAAGACCAGGCTGGACAGGGCACTGGGCAGCCTGGTCTAGTGGGAGGTGTCCCTGCCTATGGCAGGGGGGGTGGAACTCGATGATCTTTAAGGTCCCTTCCAACCCAAACTATTCTATGATTCTATGATTTGTGAACATTTGCTAACTCATTACACACAAGCACATCCAGTGGACAACCATTGATGGCAATAGCCTTTCATCACTACTGATCTGGCTGCACTTGAAACATCAGCTCTAGAAGTAAAAGTTTCTGATCCAAATACCAGTCCCCCTCAACTGGAACAGCTAATATTAAGAAACACATGAACAACTTTTTTTTTTTTTTAATTGCCTTATGCCATAAAATTTTCCTCCCACTCATGGCAAACAGCCTACCTGCTTCTTATAATTTCCTGGATTCTGCTAATCCTGTCAGTCTCACGTTCTTTGATGGCCTTCATTCTAATGGCCAAACTAAGCAGTTTTCTCTTGGCACTCTTCACTCCTTTCTCTCCCCAACACCATGTTCTTTGGTACTCCTTCCAGTTCCTAGTAACTAGCCCTGCCAGGGAGTAGCTGTTTGCCAAGTAATGGTGGCTGGTGCCCATTGGTAACACCTTGCAGTGCATGAGGGCAGCCCTGCTGCAGGGTGGAGGGACACACTCCACCTCATGCCAGCCATGCTCCTCCCTTCTTGGGCTGTGTGGGATGCATGTGCTGTAGGGAAGCAATGCAGCAGCTGGGGGCTGGGAAGGCTGGCAGCACTGGTTCTGAAAACACTTCTTCATTCTTTACTACTGGTTCCTTGTTTGCTTATCAGTTCTCACTGAAGCCAAAAATATCAGCACAGGTCTTTGTGATGGTAACTCCACTAACTGTGCCTCAGATCCCACTTGACCATAGGATCCCTGGAGGCCGTGTGGAGGAAGAAGGGATGAAGGGTTGCCTGGACATATCAGTAACATCTTGAAAAACATATAGTAATATTAAAAATGGAATGAATTCTTTTTCTGCTTAGCTAAACACAGTAGGTCTTACTTGAAGGGTTAGAAATTCCATGTTATCTTGTAAGTGTGTGAAAAGCACCACAAGAAGCTCTTTTACAGCAACAACATGTGCTTTGAACTCTGCTGGAGGAGTGTCTAAAATCTATGGCCGAGAAGGTGACCTGTTCTTTCAGGTACCAGATGAAGGAACATCTTACATTGCCAAGAGATGTGTATACATCTGGTGTATACAGATGTATATCTGTATACAGATACAGATGTAGATCTGGTGTATAAGATGTGTATACATCTGGTTTGAGAAACATCAGAAATGGGTTCCTTCATCAGGTCAAGCTCTGTCGCCCCACTCAGCAGGACTTTAGATGTCATGTTCAGATAAGGCAACAGGAAGGCTTGGATCTTCTCCAACCTTGTGCTGAGAGAATAATAATCAAGACACCACCCTCAGCTGCCAAATGAAACAGACTGCTATATCAGCATGAGAGCTCCTCTACTAGGTGAAGACCAAGAGTGATTTCACAGAGATTTCTGGTTTGTGGTAACAGTTAAGTCACACTTTTCATGAGAACAGTGACAGGAGAAATCACATTAGTACATAACTGATTAGGGTGACAGGTTAGGTGTCTCCTAAGTTTAAGGACTTCACCTGGAACTCCAAAAGGCAACTAAGGAGCCCCATAGACACATCCCACTGGGCTCTAAAGGGCTTGTATTGAGACAAGCAGGAAATTGCCTCTTTTCCATCATCAGCCTCTGTCAATTCCTGCTTCTACTTCAAATACCACAAGCAGGGAAAAAACTGGCTGCTTTGAAAAGCAGGTGATAGTGACAGAGGAACCTCAGTTCACTTCATAAAGATATGGAGTGGTGAAGAAAGCTCTCCTGGTCTACAGGCTTTAGCTATGAAAATTTTTTAAAAGGTCCAGGGAAAAGAGGTAAAAAAATCCTGGAACACAAGACCAGGACTCTTGAACTGTTCATTTAAAAGCTTAGTGATGCTTTGAAGAGCTAGCCGTCATGTCATTATGGAACAGAGATATCTTTCTGAGCCATCTGTGTGTCTCCATGATGGAAGAGGGATTTGCTGTTTGATGCTCCATTCAGTTCCCTGCCTCCTAATGCAGGTGCTAGTTTTTGTGACTTCTTCCAGAGCCACCTTCAGTCATTCACTCTGGTCACCTACTATTCTATGGTAGGACAAGGAGGAGAAAGTTCTAGGTCTTTTATCCTAGACATGAAGAATAATGAAACACATGCTTCCTGTGCAAAAGGGCTTGGACATAAAAGTTCAAGCAGTGGCTGTACTCAAAGTTGGGCAAGTCTCTGAAATGCAGGGAGAAAACACTCCTTAACTTAGAATGGAAGGTGCATATGAATCCACAGCAGAACCTACATCCAGCATGCCCCAATGTCCCATTGCTGAGTTATTAATGCAAGAGAAAGAAGGTAAAAAAACTAACAGCAATAGAGAAGAGACTGAGCTTCCCATTGGTATTTCTTATCTGAGGATAACATAAGAGAAAAACCAAAAATTTCAATTTACTTGCCTTGCAGCAAAATCAAAGGCAGGTGAGGACAATACTGGTTCAAACTGTTTCTGTACAGCACTCAGTAAACAGAGTCATCACTACTGAGTTCTAACCTCTTGTCATGCAGCAACATTGAGTCAACAATTCGCTCTCATGGCTTAGTGCTTTTGATGTTTACTTTGTTCTTTCTATAGTTCAGAAGAAAGCACTAATGCACCAGTCCTCTTACCAAATACAAACTTAATCCCAGAATCCCGAGCCTTTTGCTGTCGGCCAGTTAAGTCTGTTAAGACGAAAGGATTTGATCAAGCTTTGCATAGCAACACAGAAGTTAAATCCAGCAAAGAGAGTTCTTTTTATCTGTACTGCTCAGACAGCTAAGAAGAAGAAAAAGACAGGGGAAAAAAAAAAGGTAATGAACTTGGCTATGTAAAACAAAATAAGGAATTAAATTATTTCCCTTATTGCTTCTTTGTCTTTTCAGTGCGAGTTTTCTAAAGAACTCAGATCTATTCTCCAAAGAAGTCCCTGGGTGTGAAAGCTGTAACTCTCACTGACACAGAATTGCAGCACCTGCTGTGCTTTTTTGCAAATCCCTGTGGTGTATGTATGAGGACAGAACATAGTTCATTGCTTCCATACTTGCCTGGTACTTGGGTGAGCTGAGCTCAACCCTTTCTTTTGCTGTTCACATCCTCTGTGAACTTTGCCTGTTCAAGTGTGCTGCAGCTCCCTGGCTATCAGACTACTTACCACCAGATGCTCCCTCATGACACTAGTGTATAATCACATTACATCAGTACATACATAAAGACTGTAAGTTAGCAAAATAAAAGCAGAACAGCTATTTCAGATGGAAAAATTAATATACTTTCTAGAAAACTAATTACATTTTCATGCATAACATTTCTATGCAGAAATGAGATAAGAGGGTGATCATTGTGTACCTAAGTCATACAGGATCTAAGCTGTCCCCTAGCAAAGGTCTCAGCTTCACTTATTTTTATACTAGTACTATAACTAGTATGCTATATGCTAGTACTGTAGCTTCACAATTTTATTCTATTACTATCACAATCATCCAAAAAGATTATTCCAGCAAAACTTACAAAGTTATACAAAAAGCAGCTTGGGGTTGGAACTCGATGATCTTTAATGTCCCTTCCAACCCAGCCTATTCCATGATTCTATGATTAATTGCAAGATTTTAAACATCCCATTCAAGAGGGAAGTGGGTAATGCTTGAAAAGGAAAGCCTGGAAATCTGAGAAACAAAGGGACGAAGATGGAACCTGGGCAATCCCTAGGTCTTTGCATTTGCAAAGAGAAGAGTTACGTGTCCTTGGCTGGAGAGATGCCCCAGCAGCAACCACAGAGGAATTAAATTATTTCCCTTATTGCTTCTTTGTCTTTTCAGTGCGAGTTTTCTAAAGAACTCAGATCTATTCTCCAAAGAACTGCCCAATGTTGTCTGAGTCTCCTGCTCAACTTGGCTACTTTGGAAGAAACACATCAGAAGTAATAGTGTAAAACTGCTGAAAGCCCAAAACCACTGTTATCCCAAAAGGTTTTACACTCTAAAAAACCCCAATCCTCTTGCTGACTAGTATGAAAACATTATATATTGGACACCATCTTTGCCACACAAGACAATTCTGCACAACAAAGTAAGGAATTATTAGTGGCAAGGAAAGGCTGAATGGGACACAGAAAAATCAGATTATTCACACAACTGACATTTAATATCCTGTGTTATGTAGATTCTCCTAAATTCTGAAAATTAAAAAGCCACACTTTATTAGAGTTATATCCTACTACAAGCAGAAAGGAAAACTGTGGTGAAGTTAAATATTAAAAATACTTTTAACAAACATCAACTCCATCATGGCAAGTATAAGGGTAACAACAAGCATGAGGTGAAATCAAGCTTTTACATTCCATATGAGAGAAGTTAGCTTGGTAACTAAAGGCATGACAGGAACAGGATCCAAGAAGCCCAGTACATTAACACATTTCAAAGGTAGGGAACCAGAAGACAAACAATGTTAACACAGACAGAAGTCTCTACTACCAGGAACATTATAAAACAACAGAACTTTCTAAATTAAGCTTGACATGGTTCATGTCTCTAAATAATTTGGGCGTACTGTTTCCACTAGCCTATAGTATAAATCTGCCCAAACATTTCCCAGAGACCTTCTGAAGCCTCATTTCCTTGGTAATTCTAAAGAATGAGCAACAATACCTTCAAATTTATCTCTTCCACTTATCAACCCTCTCTAGCCCAACAGAAGTTCAAGGTGCCCCAGATGCATCCTCTGACAGGCTGAATACATATTCAGGGTCCCCAAAGACCCTTGCCACCACATCAATCATTTCATGTCCTCCAACAAGACGAGGCCTGATCACAGACAAAGAGATGAGATGAGCATTTCTCTACTATAAAATAATGCAGAAGTTTCCAGTCTGGTTTTTGTAACACAGTAAGGTGTACAGTATCATATTCATTTACAACCTCTGCTGGGGACAGTGACACTCACTGGTGCTACCAATGCCCACAGAACTACCAGGAAAAATACTGTGAGACCCTGAATTAAAACCTTTGATCCCTGAAATACAACTGGATGACTTTTTTTGCTACTAGGACAACAGTGGTAGGAGATAGTGAAATAACACTTTATTCCCATCTTAACAGTTGTTCTACCAAGCAAATGACAGATGAGCATATCAAGAACTGCACTCTGACATATCCACTCTCATTGACTTGGTCACTGACATAATATTAGCAAAGAAATTGGTTTTTAAATACCTTCTAGATGAAAGTGTTCATCACCAATAGTGTCTCTGTAACCTTCTCCAGATAATTCCTGTTTAAAAAAAAGAAATTAAAATTCAATTACAAATACACTACATACAAAGTGCTAAGATGTTACCAATATATATTTATAATTGCCAGGATTAAAACACCAACAAGAGCATATAAGTTCTTGTCCAGAAATAAGCCTTCCACTACCCACAGTTGGTTCCACCAACAAACAGAAAACTTCCATATGCCAGAAGTCACTCAAGAAAAGAAGATCCCAGACTCTGAAGAACTGCAGTCCCAAAAGCAATGGAACTTTGCCAGTCCAATATGATTAGAGCAATAGAGCAGCAGATGCCATAGATATGCAGATGATTTTATCTCAGACCCAACCCCCCATTTCTCTAATGGAGTTGAAGTGGTAATGAACAGCACCGGTGGGATTTAGAACTAATCCCACTTACAAAGACCCTGAAGAGCATTATTACTGTCTTATTAGCAGCCCCTTCCAGCTCCATCCTCCTACCCCAGCTGAGTCACAAGGAATGACACGTTTTACCTTCTCTTTAACACCACCACAGCGTCACTGAACTTACATCAATGTCTGGCTCCCTAAATTGTCTGCATACACTTTCTACCACTCATAAACAGTTATGGTACTAAAGAAGATTATGGTGGTAAACCACCAGTGTGCCACACTCCTGGCCATTCAACCTCACACACTAGAGCCAGCTCTCTCAACATCAACTGATGAACTAGTTGCACAGTATAGGAATAAGGGAATTAACTGTGAAAATTAATGTCTGGTTGCATTCACTAGTTTAACGGTTAAGCAGTTTTATCATGATAAAACCTGATCACCTCTTTCTCTTGAAAAAGCTGACTGAGGTTCTTTTCTGCCTTCCATATGCCCAAATGTTACTCTTTGAGATTAGTTATCAGGAAGGAACTAAACCACAGAAGTGTGTCTCAGGCATTTTTCAGTATCAGTTTCTGCAACAGCATTTTAAAAAGAGATTTCACAAACACTCAGTGTTGAAAATGTTGTCCTATGAAATAAAGCTAGAACTGAGGGGTACCATGGCTCTATGAAATGCTGGCCTGGAGTGCTGAGATTCTGCACAGCACAAGGTAGCTGCAAAAGATGTCATGCTGGATACACCTTTCCAAGGAAATCACAGGAACTATTTTGTTTCCTTCAGTTTTTGTTACAGAAAAAAGGTCTCTCTTTTTTTTTCTTTTTTTATCTTTTTTTGAGTGTGTGCTGACTAATATCAATCATTACATTAAAAAAGCATAACTTCTCATACTGCTGCAAGATTGTATTTCCAGAGTCCTCTGAAAGTTAGCATAATCTTGTTTGATCAACTTCCCTATGTCATCATTTTCCATGACATAG